>OX465296.1:87795196-88069264 GCA_949987735.1 Leucophora obtusa
CATATATACCATATCTAATATTATGAAGGCCGATATCTAATTAGATGAAATTATATATGGCATAATATAAAGAAAATTTTTCGGAAAAAACGTCATATATAATTATATATGGATATACACAACCACATGTCTAATTATATATTGTAATATATGCCACATATGATTATATATAATTTTTTTTACTCGGGTTGCTAAAATGCCACCATATATATTAAGATATAGCTCTATATACAACTATATATGCAATAAGATCAGCCATGCTATGTAATATATAATCATATATACCATATCCAATATTATAAAGGCCGGTATCTTATTAGATGAAATTATATATGGCATAATATAAGGAAAATTTTTGGAAAAATACGGCATATATAATTATATATGGATATACATAACGACATGTCTAATTATATATTGTAATATATGCCACATATGATTATATATAATTTTGTTTACTCGGGCATTCAAATCAAATTTAGTATTACTATCAGTTGCACTAAACCAAGTTTCAGATATGCAAATGACATCGACATCTGAATCTACAAATATATTACGAAATTCATCCATTTTACCGCCAAGACTCTGGGCATTGAAGTGGCAAATTTTAATGCCACTTTTCTGTCTGCAAAAAATACGAATTAGCGCTCTCGAATTAGCTATGGAACTCCTATTATCAACGTTATTTACACGTACCATAATTAAGGACCCTACGGGGAAAGGGACCGGTCCCTGATGACACACAGGATACGTCCCAAGGGGGCAGAGACAGGTCGTTGATCGGTCTTTTTCTTTGAAAGAGACATATCACTTTAACATGGCGTTGTCATTGGAAATGACGTATTGCCACAGATTGACACCTTTCGACATGTCGCAGGTCTAGCCCTAAAGGACATGTCGCCTAACTGACTTAAAGAGACATGTCATCGAAGTAACCCAAAAGGATCCGTAAAAAAATGAGTCACACTTTGTATATTTTGTGACATGTCACCCAACTAACCTAAAAGGAACTGATACAGAACCAGTCCCATTACAAAACTGATAAAAACAGTGACAAAATTGAGGTGAATGGAAATTGTTATGGTTTTGGTATTATAAGTAAAATTTTCACAGCAAAACCTTGACAAAATTGTTATGTAATAAAAAGCACAAATATTTTCATTTGTCAACAAATTAAAATATAAAATTTGTTTTTTTTTTGAAGAATTTTGGTATGCTTTTTCACAGAAATAAAATTTGAAATACATATTTATTTTTTAAGATGTTCTTTTATATATGCGTCGAACCTTTTACCGATTCTAAAATTCCTGTAAAATCCTGCAAAAGATTGGAGCTGAAGTTGTTAGCAATAAGCTCAGGGTTCTTGATGCTAAAATTTAAAGAAAACTCCAAGTGCTTAGATCTAGAACTAAAATTATCAAAAAAATCGTAATTTTTCACAAATTACGATTTTTCGATAATTTTATTTAACGAAATTCTTCATTGAACTTACGAAAAAAATTCTATGAAATTGTTCATCATGAAGGATAATTCTATCAGTGTACTGAGAAATCGACCAATTGTGGGCGCTGTGGTGTAATGGTTAGCGCGTTGGAGTGTTACACGTGAGGTTGCGGGTCCGATCCCCAACCAAGGCAACATCAATTTATGAAAAATATAAATATGTATGCGTTTTTCTATCCCTCATACATATCGCGGCGTCCTCCTTCCGTGTTCCCATAGCAGTTAACCCCACCGAAGTAAAATAATATAACAGGGTGTTGGGCAGGGTGACTCCCTTTCCAAGCAAATGTTGATAAAAAAAACTCCAAGTTTTTTTTCTAATAAAAATTAAAGCTTCTTGCTTTATTGAGTATTATTCTTAGACTAACTTAACTTTATTATTTACAAAAAGTATTTACAAAAAAAAGGCGCTATTCAAATAGCGGATTAAATTCAGTTCAAGGAGAACGTAAATGAGTATTAAGATCAATAAGTGAGATAAAAAACAAATACTGGTTTTTTAAGAGAAAAAATATAAATATGTATATATACAAAACCATAAGGTTGAACACGGTTCAACATCCTCCCGCGCGAAGATGTTGGTGACAACAGTAGACGTTTCAAACTCTAGATAAGACCCATTCAAAATTGATCGTTGCATCTTCGGGAGGGTTTCCTTGGGATGAATCATCGAATTCTTAATAAGAGAAGCAAGCGTCGGACTACTACATCGATTGTACGGCAAGTGGCAATGCCAGGATGTGCGTGGGGCAGCATCGTTTCAAAATGTTGAACTAATTGCATTTTTGATAGGTGGTGGGACTGTGATTGCGTCATCCCGCAATGGAAGTCGCCATAGTAGCGGTGCTGCTCACACGTGGGGGCGACTTAGAAAAACGTTCCATTTCTTCACCCTGATAAAAATAAATGCACAATTCGCATCGAGGTATGATGATGGCTAGAGAGGATGAAAAGAAAATATATATATACTGTGTTATTAGAAATTTTGTTTAGCGACTTTTTCTCTTGTTTTAACATGGCTTTCAATTTTTAATCTGGTGGATTAATTTGGAGATTTTCATGAGGTTTCTCGGGTGTGGTATTAGATATGGGCAAAAGACACAGTTTGGCAATCGAGCGCATTATAGTTCCATTTTGTGTTTTGATCTCTGCTACTCGTACTTTGCTGTCCTTTCCATATATTACTTGGGTAATGCGTCCCAGACGCCACTCGGTGGGTGGTAATAAATCATCTTTCACGATGACGAAGTCGTTTGGTTTTATGTTGTGTTGTTCAATTTTCCATTTGACTCTTCGTTGAAGTTCTGTAATGTATTCGTTTTTCCAACGACGGGCAAAGATATGTTGAAGAGTTTTTAGACGGTTCCAGCGTTTAATGAAACTTAAATTTTCTAATGGGGGTTCTTCAGGGGCTTCAGGCGGAGCGATAAGTGGTGCACCTCTCAAGAGATGACCTGGAGTCAAAGGAAGTAGTTCAGATGGGTTTTCAGTCAATGAGGACATTGAACGGGAATTCAATACAGCTTCAATTCTGATTAACATTGTTGAAAATTCTTCAAACGTAAAGTTGAGATTACCAGCTACCTTTTTCAGATGAGATTTCATGCTTTTTACAGCAGCCTCCCAGAGGCCGCCCATGTGGGGTGCATAGGTGGGATAAACGACCATGTGAATCCGTGGGCACTATATTTTTCTACTAAGGCCCTCTCCGTTGTTTTCAAAAATTCATTATGAGTTTTAAGTAAGGCGAGACTAGCTCCAAGAAAGTTTCGACCATTATCAGAAAACATAGTTTTTGGGAAACCCCTACGCCCGGTAAATCTGTCAAAGCAAGCTAGAAATGCGTCCGTAGGAAGATCTGAGCAGGCTTCCAAATGAACCGCTCTTGTGGAGAAGCATACAAATACGGCTGCATAACCTTTAATCAATTTGGCGTTTCTTAAATTTGATGATTTTATGTTGAACGGGCCAGCGAAATCAATACCGGTGTATGTAAAGGGCAGCGAAAAAGTTACTCTTTCAGGGGGGAGTGCGGCCATTATTTGATTTTGAACTTTATGCTTGTAAATAGTGCACGTTTTACAATTTCGAATACATTTTCGTACTAGATTTTTAAGTCGAGGGATATAAAACCCTTGTCTTATAGCCCGTAGCATGATGTGATGTTCAGCATGAAGCAGAATTGTATGAGTGTATTCGACGAAAAGAGTAGCAATGCGGGATTTTTCAGGAATTATTATGGGATGGCGTTCTTCAAAACTTAATCCAGAGTTATTAAGTCGACCTCCAACACGTAATAGATTACTTTCGTCGAGAAAAGGACTCAAAGTAAGAAGTCTGCTCTTTTCGCCTATATGGCGTTTTTCTTGCAGGCATTCATACTCCTTGTAGAAGTGGTTTTCCTGAGCAATCGAAATTAGGCGATTTTTGGTGAATCGAATTTCTTCCGTAGTTATAAACTGCTCAGTTTTAAAGGGACGTTTTCGAATGCTATTAATGAAACGAAAACAATAACTTACGACCCTTAGAGCTCGAGCGAAAGATGAAAAGTTTTCCAATATGTCGCAAATGTCACCTGCCTGAAAATGTGTATTTTTGCTGGTTGTGTCTACTGGAGTAGTTTTTAGATGAAAAGTTGATACCTTTTTGGTTTCTAAATCTGTTGGATCGAAAGTTCGTGGTTTCGGCCAACTTTCAGTAGGCTGGGTTAGCCAGGTGGGTCCATGCCACCACAATTTACTCTCTATGAGTTCCTGAGGAGTACAACCACGGGTACCTAAATCCGCTGGGTTGTCGTCCGTTTTCACATGTTTCCAGTGATTATTACTGGCAATACTAATAATTTTTGTTACACGATTTGCAACAAAGGTTTTCAAAGTTTGTGGTGGTTTTTGTACCCAACCAAGGACTATAGAGGAGTCCGTCCACAAATATAGTTCGTAGGAGAACTTTGCATTTTCCATTAGACCTTTTACTAATTTTGAGAGTAAAACCGCTCCACACAATTCAAGTTTCGGGATTGTAATCTTTTTTATCGGTGCAACCTTGGTTTTTGCCACTAGCAAATTGCAGTTGATTTCTCCATCAGACGTAGAAGTTCGCATGTAGACTGCACCACAATAGGCCTTTTCTGATGAATCGCAGAAACCGTGAATTTGTATTTGATGAGTCGGTGTAAAATGTACCCATCTAGGAATTTTTAACGATGAAATTTGTGGTAAATTTTCTAAAAATGTGTTCCAATTTTGGAGTATATGCGGTGGGATACCCTCATCCCAGTCCGCCTTAAGTTCCCATAACTCTTGCATCAAAAGTTTTGCTATTACCACAACTGGTCCCAGCCAGCCTAGAGGGTCAAATAATTTCGCTATAACCGATAAAATCTGCCTTTTTGTAGAGGAGGGCGAAATTTGTTTCGGTTCTACAACATAATAAAAAAAGTCTGATTTCGCATTCCAGCGAATCCCCAAGGTTTTGATGGTGCTGGAATCGTCAAACTTCAAAAAATCTTCGTCAAGAAGATCCTCCCGCGCCAAGTGTTTCAGTAAAAAACTGTCATTGGCTGTCATTTTCTTCATGGGGAAGCCTGCAGAATTTAAAGCCTGAGTTATTTGACTTTGTTTCATTTTTGCCTCTTCAAGAGTATGTCCCCCAGACAAAATGTCATCCACATAAATTTCGCTCTTCAAAATCGTGGATGCCTTTGGATATAAATATTTACAGTCATCACTTAACTGCAGTAGAGTTCGTATAGCCAAAAAAGGCGCACAGTTCACCCCAAATGTGACTGTTTTCATTTGAAAAGATTTGACAAAACTATCCGTTTCATTACGGAACAAAATTTGCTGATATGGCCGATCAGCTTTGTGAATTATTATTTGGCGAAACATTTTTTCAATGTCGCCTGTGAAAACGTATTCATAATAGCGCCAACTAAGCACTATTTGCATTAAATCGGTCTGAAGAGTTGGGCCTTGATGAAGAACGTCGTTCAATGAAAATCCACTATTCGTTTTCTTAGAGGCATTGAAGACCACCCTAACTTTCGTCGATTTACTTTCGGGTCGAATAACCGCGTGGTGTGGTAGAAAAAACGAAAATTGTTTTTCAGCATTATTTTCATGGTGAGTCACTGGTTCCATTTGATCCAGGTCGATGTATTCTTGAAGAACTTGCCGATATAATTCTTTTAAATCTGGAGTCTTTTCGAGAGTTTTTTCCATTCGAAAATATTGACCCAGAGCGCTAGGTTTTGATTGACCCAAAAATATTTCACTTGGATACTCTTCTTTAAAAGGTAAACGTACCACATAACGCCCATCCGACTGCCTAATAGTATATGTTGTGAAAAGATTTTCGCAAAAGTTATCAGCTTCAGTTGTGGCACGGTCTTTTTCGACCTCTTCAAGTTCCCAGAACTTTTTGATCTGATCATGAAGAAGATCATCCGAAGTAGATACGGTAGTAGAAAATGCATTTATTTCACTAATATTATCTGGGCCTGATAAGTACCAGCCAAAATGTGACTCTCGGGCCTCCAAGTTTTCCGATATATTTTGTCGCACTCCCTTAAGGTTGATAAAAGGTAAAAAATCGCTTCCTATTATCATATCAATAGCGGCAGGTTGATAGAAATGTGGGTCGGCTAGTGTTAAATTTTTAATTTCCGCATAATTTCGAAGTTTAATGGGACGGGAGGGCAAAACATTAGCTATTTTGGGTGCGACAACGGCTAAGATTTTTATTCTAAAGTCAGAAATTCTCGATTTTACAGTAACATAGCATTTACCTTTAGAACTACCCACTACCATTCCACCAAAACCTGATATTTGATGACAATGTTTCTCGAGGGGTATTGCAAGCTTTTGCTGAATACGTGTTGTAATAAAACTTCTTTCTGCTGCTGCATCTAACAGAGCCCGAATAGTAAATAATTCTCCAGAATTTTCTATATGAATCAGCGCTGTCGGTAACACTGTAGTTCCTTCTCGTCGAACAAAATAAGCCTGAATATTATCTTCTGGTACATTTACGGAAGTAGATAAATTTTCGACTTGAGTATTGAAAGTGTGGGTTTCGTTTTGAGTACCTGATGTTGAAGCCCTTTCGTTATCTTGGGGATTTGACTGTGAATGCCCCTTTGGCACACTATCCCTTTTTGAATTTTCAGGGTTTTCAATATGCAACATTGTGTGATGTTTTCTGTGACATTTAATACACGAACCGCTACTCAGACATTTTGATTTGAAATGTGTAGGCGAGAGACAGTTAACACAATATTTGTTCGCAAAAACAAATTTCTGACGTTCGTTTGGCGACATGGCCTTGAAAGATTTGCAAACTCTTAAAAGGTGATTTTGTCTACATTTTCTACAGCTAAAATTTTGCTCAGCCCG
Source organism: Leucophora obtusa (assembly GCA_949987735.1). NCBI lineage: Eukaryota > Metazoa > Arthropoda > Insecta > Diptera > Anthomyiidae > Leucophora > Leucophora obtusa. Next base: position 87,802,096 of record OX465296.1, read on the forward strand.
GGCGTGAAATGCTTGGGTTCTTGAAGACTGGCTTTCTTTAAGCGGAGGCTTTTTCCTATCAGTCATCGTTTCTAAAATTTCAATTCTCTCCGAGAGAAATTCATTTAATTGTGTCCATGTGGGCAGCTCACGATGATTTTTTAAAGACATTTCCCATTCTTTCATGGTTTCATCAGAAAGTTTTGAAACAACTAGATGAATCATGAATGTATCATAATCAGGCAATTCGATTTTGTGATTTTTCAAAATTGCCAAACAATCATTAACCGCATTTTGAATGATTCTAAGAGATTTGACGTTTTCGTTTTGAGCTGGAGAGACCGCATGAATTTTCTTCATCTGATCCTGCACCAAAAGCCTTTTATTTTCGAATCTATTTTTCAACTTTTCCCAGGCCAGTTCAAAATTATCATCTACCAAGTCAAAATCCTTTATAGCTTGGTAGGCCTCCCCCCTCACTTTGCTACGCAAATAATATAATTTTTGGGCTGGAGCCACTGATGGATCTCTTCCAATGACCGCCTGAAACATATCTCTAAAGGCTGGCCACTTGGAGTAACCGTCGTCAAAAGTTTGTATTTCGCAAGCTGGCAATTTTAATGAAGATCTGTTAATAATGGGTTGATCTGTTCGAATAGTAACCGATTTGGCTTTTTCCAATATTTTAATTTTCAAAGACTGATATAAATCACTAGACTCCTCATATGCTAAAGAGATTTCATCTTTTTGATCCTCTTGTGCCCCTTTATCTTCTATTATATATTCTTCGTACGACGCTACTAATTTTGCCCATCTTCTTTCTAATTCTTGCCTTTTGACATCAAGAAACGCTAATGTTCTTTCGAAGTTAGTGCAGAACGCAGCTAATTGTGTCAGATCGAATCTACATCTTCTTTTTGACGCTGTCATTTTTACTATTTTTACCGAAAGCAACCCTGTTGACTAAAATCAAACTTGAGGTATTTTATGTGAATTGTCCCTCTATCGCAATCCCTTATTGGTTTCGTGAAGAATAACCAAATGATTTAACTGGAATAACTTTCTCCAAGAAATTATTTTGTAAATCGTTAAATCGTTCCACCCTATTGTTCAAAAAATCTCACCCAAAGAATTTGTTCCAATAAATTTCCCCACGAAAAATTAATAACAGTAAAATTTTATCCTCAATATAAAAATTGTTTATAATTCAAAAAACCGCACCACTCTAATTTGCAAAATTTTTATCCAATAAAAATTTTTTATCTCATTAATCATACGTTCAGGCCACTTTAATTTGCGAAAAATTTTATCCAAGAAAATTTTTTTTTTTCAGACAATTGTAGTTTTCGTGCCACTCTAATTTCCAAAATTTTGTACCATAAATAATTTATTTTTGATATTCGAGGTTTGTTAGCGTTCTACGTCTTGAAAATTTTCTACAAGAAAGATTTTTAGGGTAATTCTAGATTTCGCGCCGCCCTATTTTTATTTTCCCAACAAAGTTTTCAAAATTTTCCGATTTTACTACCCTCTAAATTGTCCACCAATGCCATACAAATATTATTATATTAAATTTCCATTTATTTTCTGACTCACCTTTATTACACAATTTTCCCCTCTAATTTTGAGGTTCTAAATTTTGGGCAACCCTTCCACACTTATTTATTCTGTCCTTTGTGTTGAAAGTGACGTCACCGTTTTTTTTGTTGTTGTTCTGTTCTAAACTAAAACACTTGTTTTACTGATTGGTTTTTTTTTTTGTTGTTTCTTTTTTCACGTATTTCTAATACATGGAGTATGATTTATTTAGTTTCTTTTGTTGTATTATGTTATTTTCAAATTTACAAATTTTGTTTTTTATTTTAATTTGTATTTTTCTTTATTTTAATAGTTGAATTTTCGGTTACGTTTTCACGTTTTTTGTGTTCATAAATTTGCATAAATAAACTTATTTATTAGAAAACCTTTTTTTTCAATGTCAATTTTGTCACTTTTTGTTTTGTTTTTTTTTTTTTCCTTTAAACTTGTCCTTTTATATTTTCTATTTGTATTTTAGATTTTAGTGTGTATTTATTTCTTTCACCACTTTAACATATTTTGGAAATATTTATCATTATTGTTACCCGATTTTTTAATTTAATTTCTTTTTTTTTTCGCACTTTCGTTTTATACAGCGGCACAAGTTAATTTGTATTTTAATTTTTGCACTCTTGTTTATAGTTTTTTATCAGTGGTGAATGTTTTGTTTTGCTCTTTTGTTAGTGATGGGTGTTTTTACGCGATTTCATCTGTGATGAACCTTTTGATTTTGCCTTTATTTCAATTGCATTGAGGTTAGAATTTTTTCTTGTAAAATTACTGTCTCATTTAATTTTGCAATTATTTCTTTTGCTTTTTTTCTTTCTAAGCCTCTTCGTTCTTTTTGATGAGAAAAAAAAAATGTCGCACAAAATCACTAAAAACACAGTACATACATACCCTTTCCGATCTGATTTTTGTTCTGCCAACTCTTTTGCCTTGTAGACTTTTGTTGTTGCAGATATATCCACTTTAAACCTTTTGTTGATGATGACAGCTTCACAAGAACGGGATGTCCAATGATGTGTCACTTGATTTTATGACTTCCTTCTGCCGGAATGCACGATGAAGTACCTTTTTGTTAACACAGACTCCCTTGTCTGTTTTCGTTGTTGATGTTGAAGTTGCCACTAGGGGGGACAACTGCCAATTTTCCAATTAGTAGACTCCAAGTCACTAATTCTTCCTGTCCTAGCCTATTCTAGGACTTCTTCGAAGGACCAATATGTTGGGCAGGGTGACTCCCTTTCCAAGCAAATGTTGATAAAAAAAACTCCAAGTTTTTTTTCTAATAAAAATTAAAGCTTCTTGCTTTATTGAGTATTATTCTTAGACTAACTTAACTTTATTATTTACAAAAAGTATTTACAAAAAAAAGGCGCTATTCAAATAGCGGATTAAATTCAGTTCAAGGAGAACGTAAATGAGTATTAAGATCAATAAGTGAGATAAAAAACAAATACTGGTTTTTTAAGAGAAAAAATATAAATATGTATATATACAAAACCATAAGGTTGAACACGGTTCAACACAGGGCTATGAACTAAAAAGCTTCAACAAAGTTCGCCATATCACCATCAGATGGAGCGCAACAACTGTTCTAAAATTTAACATCTCGCACTATTATAGTGTTGCCATATTTGAAGCCCTTTCTTTCACCACCTTTCACTTCTTCTCTATCCCCATTCCAAAGGAAGCAACACGTTAATTAATACGAAGAATTTCCTGAGTGTTGCTTCTCTTTAAAAAAAATAAAGTCTTACTTGTGGCTTTTTTTATAACACATTTATCCAGTTAAGTGATATGTCCTCTTTGAACCAGTCTTGGGGCCAGTCCTTTAAGTATAATTGACAGCGCTTAACCCAGAGAAATAATAAATTATACCAGTCCTGCGACAAGACCATCTTTAACCACTCACGGGATAGGTACTTTGAGGACAATTCAGTGGTATGTCATCATTTCACCAGTCACGAGGCCAGTCCTTTAAGTATAATTGACACTGCTTAACCCACAGCAATAGTAAATTATACCAGTCCTGCTGCAAGTCCTTCTTTAACCAGTCACGGGATACGTACTTTGAGGGCAATTTAGTGGTATGTCCTCTTTTTACCAGTCACGGGATAGGTACTTTGAGGACGATTAAGTGGTATGCCACCGTTTCACCAGTCATGGGACTAGTCCTTTAATATAATTGTCACTGCTTAACCCACAGCAATGGTAAATTATACCAATCCTGTGACAAGTCTTGATTTAACCACTCACAGGATAGGTACTTTCAGGGCAATTGACCCCTCATTCCCCGTAGGGGATAAACAAGAGAATCTAATGATGAGCAATAAATGAAATGTTATAGCTGAAAGTTATTGTGATATGTATATGCTAGTGTTTGGGATTTCCCGGACTTTTGTATTTCCCGGGAAACGGGAATAAAAAAATTTGATTCCCGGGAAATATTTTTGAACAAAATTGTTAATGAAAATCACCTATATAAGTAATTTTTGTTAAAAAAAAAAAACACTATTTCAGTACAAATTCAGTCTGTATAGTGAGAATTCAAAGAATGTTGAACATTTGATTTCACATAAATTACTCTAAGCACTGCCAAATGAATTGCATGATTCCTTCAGAAAGCACCCACTACTGGACTGTCGGAAACAAACCGTTTCATCACATTTGGCCCATTAGATATGGTGGCCACAATGTTTATTTCCAAAGACATATAAAACTCTTCTAGTCTTATTTCTAGAATTATTCTTATTTCACCAGCATTACATCTTCCTGATATATAAACCAACCCCAGGTTATAAAATGAATTATTTCCGTTTATACATATGTTCAAATAGCTCTTTTGTGATATTCTTGTCCCGTCATCTAAGATTATAGTAAATCTCGTATTGTTAGAAATATTGCTCGATATTTCTTTTATCATGATATCTTTTACATGATTGTAGTAATTTAATATAATGTTGTTTACATCGGTTTAATTTTTTGGTAATGCCAGGTTTTTATTATAGAAAACTTTCTCGAATAAACGAATATCTAGTTATGGTACGGATTGACATTCCGTCGACTGCGGCAAATTTGGATACCATTTCAGGAAAAGTTTTCCCTACCATAAAACGTTCAATGCCTATTAAGCTTACACTTTTTTTCTTCCGGTACTTTGCTAATTTTAGCTGGAACGTTATTCTTGTTGTTGTTTTCTTCAAGAGCAGTTGCATTACCATACATTTTTTTTTTTGTGAACCAAATTTAAATGTCGGATAACCAAATTTAGATACCTCCGTTAACCATTAGTCTTGTAGGGCAAATATTGCACTGCGCTGAATTGTTCTTTTTTTGTGAAGTATTTTCATACTCCTGACATTTTATTCTTTAATATAAAAGAATATACTAGTTTGAAAGCAGGTGTATTAAAATAAAGTAAACTTACTTGAAAATATCACATTTATTAATGAAAACGTTACTTATAAAATGATTGGCCTTTAATATAAAGGCGCTTTGTTCCTAATGGAACCATAGGACATAATATATAATATAAAGGAGTTTTTTAAATTTAAAGTCGACTCTACCCAGTGTAGAAACGGTAATGACATATCATTATTTTTTGGACTACCAGTAATGAATCCCACTTACCTTCTGTATTATTTTAAAACATATAATAATGAGTTACTGATAATTACTTATTTTTATCATTATTTCAAATAGAAAATAATTTTTTAGGTTTTTTTGAAAATTTTTTGAAATCTATTTTTAGACTCAATATTTTTTAAACACTGGTAAGGATATATGTAACCACATATTTTTTGATTTTTTGTATGTTGGCGAGTAAAAGCTTACTTGTGTGCAGCAGGGCAATTGTGTTTTTATCTATTAAATATTACATGTCGATATATCTCAGATAGTAGAGCTGTTGACTGGCAATCTGTAGGCCCAGGTTCGATTCCCGCACCAGCAAATTTTATTTAAAAAAAATACAATACAAAATATTTTTTTTTATATAATTTATTTTTTAGAAAATCTATTTTTAGACTCATTATTTTTGTCAGTACTGGTAAGCACATAGGTAACGATATATTTTTTGATTTTTCGTATGCTGGTGTGTAACGACAACTCATTATTTTTCGCGACATCGCCATATAAAGGTAATAAGAATAACAAAAGTAACTAGTTACCATAATAACAAAAGTAACTAGTTACCATTACCAAGTATGTAGTTACATAACCACATATCTGGTAATGATTTTCTACACTGGGTATCTTTAGTCATACGGTTTTGTTCATTTTGTGTATGAAAACCTTACAAAAATATTTATATTTTCAAAGATTTTGATTGGTTAAAAATAAATTAACCAATCATAATGCTCCAAAAATAAACCAAGTCAAGGTATACTGCCACCCAATATTTTAACTAAAGTTGACTTTAACTAAAATATACATTTGAATAATTTAGATAGTAAGGGCGATTATTTGTAAGAAACAAAACTTTTTTTCATATTTCTTTTTCCAAGTTTTTAGGTTTTACTACTTAAATTTTGAATAAGTTATGCGAAAAATCTTTATTAGTTAAAATGCTCCTAATTACTTGGCAAAGTATTATTTTTGTGTGTCAAATAAATTGATTCCCTCTTATAGTGTATTTAGACTGGGCGAAAACTAGTAGTTTTTGGGCATTTTTAGTTTTTGAGGCGAAAACTACAAAATTTATTTAGTTTTTCCATACAATTTTCACACAAACGAAAACCAGATTCTACCTGGTTTTTGCCAAAAACCAAATAAAAATATCTGAAATGTGCATTCTTGATACACCCGGTATTATTTATAATTAATTTTCGATACACCCTGTTGCAACGAATATAGAAGTAAAGCAAGTGTCAAAAAAATATTTTTTAATTTTTTAAAAATATTTCTGTTTTAATTTGCAATTGTGTGTTGTTATTCTTTTTTATATGTATTAATAATTTTTTTACATTAATTTGATAATAAAAAAAGAAAGAAAAGTGTATAATAAAAAAGTGTTGTGACAAAGAAAAACTAAATAACCAGTGTAAATGACTTGGCTTTTGCAATTTAGTTTTGTACTAAAACTAACTGGTTTTTGCTCAACCTAAATTCAGTATTACAAGATTTTAACAATGACATTTTTGTTTTGGTATTTAAAATGTTTTTTATGACTAAAATTAAAAAAATCCTATTGCAAACAAAAACAATTTAAAAAATTTAATATTTTTAAAATTTCCCGTTTTTCCGAACCCCAAACCCTAGTATATGCACATAACACAGTACAACAGCCAATCTGGGGGGTGAGAAATTCCAAGTCAGGGTGATGGTACTAGGTCAGTATAGTAAAACCCTCAAAGGGTTTGGCGTTCGTATGTGTCATTTTTTTTATGACCTTTTAAATTTTTTCCTTATCTTGATGTTTTTTCGCTTAGTTGTAACTCGAGAACCACTTGTCCGATTTTGATGAAACAAATTTAGAAAAATTTAGAATTACAATTTCTTTAATCCGTTCATATAACATTTTTCTTTATAATCAACAGTTTTGCCGGTAAAAATAAATTTGTGGAGAAAAAAAAATATTTTTTTGCCTAAAAATTAAATTTTTTTTTTTTTAAATTCATAAAAAATTTTAATTTTTAGGCAAAAAAATATTTTTTTTTCTCCACAAATTTATTTTTACCGACAAAACTGTTGATTATAAAGAAAAATGTTATATGAACGGATTAAAGAAATTGTAATTCTAAATTTTTCTAAATTTGTTTCATCAAAATCGGACAAGTGGTTCTCGAGTTACAACTAAGCGAAAAAACATCAAGATAAGGAAAAAATTTAAAAGGTCATAAAAAAAATGACACATACGAACGCCAAACCCTTTGAGGGTTTTACTATACTGACCTAGTACCATCACCCTGACTTGGAATTTCTCACCCCCCAGACAATAATCCCAAAAATGTTCCATAGTGTAATTATCATAAAGAAGACAGAACATAAATATAAGAATACATAAAATTATAAGTGTAAAAATTATAATAATTAAAAAAAGTAAAATATAAATATTAAATGTAACAAATGACAATATTTTATTAAAAATTTTGAGGAAAAAACGTAAGGAATTCCCATTATGGATTGCGAAATGAATCATTATTTAGTGATGTGCACAAATTATGTAGAGCTTCCAGAGATTCAACGCACAGCGCTGCTCCAGTTTTAGACCTTTTAATATACACAAGTCCACGGATAGTATAAACTGCGTAAACTAGTTTCTCTCTTTTATAACCAAGCGCAGTTTTCAATATATTGTGATTATATTGTGATAATAGCTCATTCATGAGAATAGCAACCTCTGATTTAATGCCAGCATTTTACGCTTAAAGAAGGATATGTTTTTCAGAACATTGTTTTTGTCGTTATGACATGTAAGCTTGATAGCAATAGGTGGATCAACTTATGTACTTAGAAGTAGTAAGCAGAACTAATTTCGTCAAAATTTATTGATGTTTAATGCCAAATTCGCCAAATTTCGTAATTTTAAAAAAGCGAAAATCGACATAACTTTTGAAATAACAACAATTGATTAACAATTGTTGTTATTTATAGCAAAAACCGAAATTGTTTGACCACTGTGTTTCAAGATACGTCTTCAACCTTTGTTGTGCTATATCGCCTAAATAAAGCGATAACTTAAAATTTTAATATTTGTTCCATAGTAGATTTTTAACGCCAAATATATGGTTTAAATATTAATGTAATCAGAAGAAAAAGCATTAGAGGGTTAATGGCTGAATATAGCGTGAACTATTTTAAGCACAGTCGCCAGTTGAGGCATTTTTTAACTTGGCATTCGTGAAAAAATCGCGATTTTCCCTACTCAATGTTCCTTAATGTATTCGCCGCTTAACACTGCTGCAGAATATTATTTATAAACAAATTTAATTAATATTTTTAAAAGGATATGACTTCTCCCATTCGTATCTCAAAAACAATTTCTAGGTTACTTACCAGCATTTCCACATTAGGGACATATTTTTTAATACATTCATGAACGTCAGATTTGTAAGTTTGATATTCTTGATTACTCTCTTGAGTTTTTATTTGTTTAGATTTTAATGTTTTACTATCCAATGCTTTTCCAAATAATCCTCTTTTTTCTGCGGTTTGAATTAGGTATTTAGCGTTCAGTCGAGTTATTCTTTTGCGCTGCAACAATGAAAGAAAACAACCAATTTCTTGTTTTTTAAGGCAATTATCTTGATTTTTACAAAGATCAGGTATATCTACGCATACAAATTCATCTATGTCAGGAAGAACTACGTTTTCTTCTTCATCTATGTTGTCAATGTTTATATTTAGTTCTGATAGACCTAGGGAATCACTAGTTTTGATATTTGGTTGGTTTTTTGATTCGACTGCAATGATACGTTTTCTGGGTGAGTTTGTAGTCATTGCAGCTGACGGTATGTTTGCAGCTTCTGCTTCTTCCAGAGCTTCCAACCTTTTCTTTTCTAAATAAGCATCACGGTGCTTTTTCAGAGAAGAATTGTTAACCATGTCTAGTGCGTATTGTACCATTGTTGCATTTTCACTGGTAACAATAGAATGAGTTTGGTATAGCAAAAATTGAATTTGAGGGCGTGACATTGCCATACGTAGGGTAAGTAACTGTTCTTCCAATATAAGTGAAACTCGATGCTTTCCATCGTCACTTATGGATGATTCTGTTAAAATCTCTAACATACCCAGGTCTCCTCCTCGTGAGCATATTAAATCAATTGGATCCGAAATTGCACTAAACGAATTTGGCGGGTTTGCAAAAACTCCAACTACTGTGCGAAATCTGTTGGACTCTAAAGGAAATGATGTGAATGATTCAGCAAACAATCGAATGTTATTAATGCTGAGTGCTTCCATATATTGCCTGTATCGTTTTAGATTTGACCCAGCGCCATAAACATAAAAATAATTGATTCGATTTACGGAATAAAACAAGGATGCCAAATAAGCTGTTGATCGAGGTGAGTCTATATGTGTTTGTAAGACATCGCCATTTAGGTCAAAGAAATTTAGTAATCTTGACATTACAGCAGGACCTAAAGAGAAAGTGCGGTCCTGAAATGAATAATTACAAAAACAAATGAAACAATTGCGTAATCCGTTGCGTAATTCACTGCTAAATTTTTCAAACAGTTACTTTAACTAAACATACATGGCACAAGATTTTTATGATTGCCAATTCTGGAAAATTTTGCCTTAAAACATAAACTTTAGCAACTATTCAAGAACCTGAGGATGGAATTAAACAGATATAATTGAACATAATAGAGATAATATAGAATCCCACTAAAAAAGTAGATTCCAAAGAACAGTTTGCGAAACACCTTATCAAGGAGTTCCGGAGTTCTTTTGACCTTCGGAGTTTTTTTTGACCTCGATACTCAAATGTTTTTTTCAGAGAATATTTCTGGACTATCTCAGAACCATTTTACAAACACAACAGATTTTCGTTGTGTATTTACTAGGGTATTCAATTATTGATTTATTTATTTATTCAGCCAATGGAAAATACAATCCTTACAGGCTAGATACAATTTACTTAAAACTATTTCAAATAAGTTAATAAATTATATTTAAAATTATCTTTTGATTTCGAAAAATCTAAATTGAGATCTTTATCATTATAAAGTATATTTGATAAGTTCAAAATACGATTAATTGGCTCATTTTTGGCATATTCTGTTCTACGTATAGGAATATAAAATAGTTCAATAGACCTTAGTATGTAGCAAGGAATATGAAACGTTATTAAATTTAATAAACAATTACAATCAATAAATCCATTAATTAAATCAAAAATTAGCATTGCAGAATGCACAGTTCTTCTTAACGAAAGAGGCCGCAAATTTAAAAGTAAACAACGAGCATTGTATGAAGGGAAATTTTCAGTTAAATTAAAATGAATACAACGAAGCGCAAATCTTAAAAATTTCTTCTGAATTCGTTCAATTCGAACTGAATGGATCACAGTATGGGGGTTCCAGACGAAAGAACAATATTCAATTTTGGATCTTACAAAAGAAGTATATAAGACTTTAACTGTAAAGGGATCATTGAAATCTCTGCAGTTTCTCTTTACAAAAGACCAAGCAGATTAGGCTTTGGGAATAATGTAGTTGAGATGGGATACAAAAGTAAGTTCAGTGTCCAAAACTACACCAAGATCCAAAATCTCATCTACAGACTCCAGAACGTTATTAGATATATAGTAAGGGCATATAATACGATTACTAATATTAGATCTGCTGAAAGTCATTTTAAAGCATTTGCTAATATTCAAGGGTAGGTGATTAAGATCACACCATGTTTTTATATTATTTAAATCAAGTCGTCCGCATATAATAAAAATTTAGAGCCAACAATGCAAAATCCAATGTCATTTATATAAAGTAAAAATAACAAGGGGCCCAAGATGCTACCCTGGGGTACCCCAGATGTAGCAATAAAAGACTGAGACACGTATTGGTCAATAACCACAGAATATATTCTATTTTTAAGATATGAAATAATCCAATTCACGAATATCTTGTGAAACCCCTTGTGAAATAATCCAATTCACGAATATCTTGTGAAACCCCATTCGCAACAACTTAAGGCATAAAATATCATGTGGTACTTTATCAAAAGCCTTACAGAAATCCCTAAAGACTACATTAATTTGACAATGCTTTTCAAAAGCAGAAATGCAAACATTATTAAAAACTGCTAAGTTTGTAGTTGTAGAACGACCAGAGAAAAACCCGTGTTGTTCAGGATATAAGTGACGTTTAACACAGAAAAAAAGTTTATCTTTAATGATGTGCTCAAAAACTTTTGAAATAGTAGGCAATTTAGAAATAGGTCGATAGTTGCAAATGTCAGATTTTTTACCACTTTTAAAAACAGGAGTAACAGAAGCAATTTTCCATCTGTCGAGAAAACACCCATTAATCAAAGATAAATTAAATATATATCTTAGTGGTTTAGATAAAGACAGCGCACATTTCTGAACGAAAAATGCCGAAAAACCATCAATATCTCTCCCACAAGAAGATTTTATTCCCATTATGCCATTTATAACATCTTGTTCTGATAACTGAATTAAACCAAAATCAACAATAGGCTCAATAGAATTAACCACACTAGGTGTAACAGAACCATTAGAATTCATTTCAAAGTTAGATTTAAAAAAGTTAGCAAATAAGTTGGCAATATCAGAACCAGAATTTGCGACAGTATCTCGGAGAAACATTGTCGAGGGATAAGACGAAGTCGACTTTTTTCACTTAATAAATTTCCAGAAATTCTTAGGATTACTTCTTATGGCACTTTCATAATTCAACAAATATTGTTTGTACAGAAATTTATCCAGGAAATTGAACTCCCTCGTATAGTACTCATATTTTACTTTATGTTCATTATTACCATTAGATTTAAACTTATTATAATACTTGTTTCTTTGATTCTTTAATTTCTTTAATCCCCTTGTGTACCATGGAAGCTTATGAATCTTACGCGGCACACGAGGAACAAACTTTTTAATTTTATCATTAATACTATCCGTAAATAATTTATAACAATCTGAAAGACTCTTTTTCTCGAAAAGAGTATTCCAATTTATAGCACTTATTACCACCTCCAATTCACTATAATTACAAGCTTTAAAGTTATAAATATCATCGTCATAATCACTTACAGACAAGTATTTATAACCAGATATTTTTAAAACCAAAGGGACGTGATGCATATCCGTGGTTACCATAGGAAATTGACAATGAAGTAATTCGAATTTCATATCATCAGACAAAAACATTAAATCAAGAATTCGATTTAATCTATTTGTAAAATAATTTACTTGTACTAAACCAAGACTTAGAAAAGAATCAATCAGATGAATTTCGTGCAAATGATTAACATTGGAAGCAGTAAGGGTGCAATTATCAAATAAATAAGACCAACAAATTTCACTAAGATTAAAGTCACCAAGTATACAAAAATTGTCCTCACCATGAATCGTAACGAGATGAACCACATTATCAACATGAGCTTTATAAGTTTCGTAATCACTCCTTGGAGGAATATAAGACACACATACCAAAAATTTCTGCGTACCATTTATGGAAACGCAAAGTTGGTCAAGAGCAGGATTAGAATCATATAAACTGACCATAGCAGCTTCAAATTTTTTCTTAACTGCTACAAATACACCACCACCCATATTCTTGTTAGTTAAATCAGGATCGCCATCTTTACGAAACAGCTGATATTGTTGAAGATCACAAACTTCTCCATCAAAAAAAGCAGATTTTAGCCAAGATTCCACTATAACAATTACATCATAATCGGCTTGAGCAGTAAATTTGAAAACATCATTGAGTTTAGTACGGATACCAGAAGCATTTTGAAAGTATACTGAGATCACCATTGCAATTACAGCAGCAGGTAACAAATTATCATTTAACCCGTTACTTGATTGAAGCCTCTTTTGGGAGAAAACTTAAATGGGCGAACTCTTACATTGGATTGCCAAAGATATGGTTTAAACAGATCATTATAGAAAGACGAAGAGATACCAAGCTTAAAGTTTACAAACTTTATTTGATCTAAAGGCGTCTCCTTTTTTACCAATTTATAACAGGACAAATGCTCACTACTTATATCTGAGTGTTTTCCAACATAAGATATAATATTTTCTTCAGTAACACTGGGCTTAAAGGATGAAATGTGAACCCATTTTTTTTCGATTTAAAACTTCAAGATCATTGTTATCATTATCACCATAAATAATTTTTGATTTATTATACTTTTTTCGACGAACAGTAACCCAATCATCGTCAGCCAAATTACTTTTATCATTTACAATTATCAAATCCGTATCCTGATTTACATCTGCAGCCGCAGCCGCAACGTTGTGTCTCTTCTCTAATATAGAGGAAGACGAAGAACTAAAATCAGCAACAACTAAAATATCATCAGATCGGCTTTTTATTTTAATCGATTAATCGTGCAAATAATTATTTGGGTTTTTTTCTTAACCGGTTAATCGAACAAAATTTTAAAATTAATCGATTAATCGAAAAAAATTTATGTAAAATAATATACATGTATTCAATCCAATAGGAAAAAAAGCTGCATAGAGAGAGATTTCTGGATAAAATTTCAATGAATTTCCTTCACGCAATAATTCATTAACATTATGCGGATAATTCATTAAAATCATGCAGATAACTCACTGAATGTGTGATTGCAGACCTCTACGTACACCTACGGGGCCTAGAGACGATTCTTTGGATGGACAGTTCCCTACTTGGGTCGTCGATGATCTAACTACCCTACCGGTCCGTCAGTCCGGTAATCCTGCGGAAAGACAAAACAGGGAAAAAAAGGAGCCTTAAAATGTCAAATTCACCGGTTCCTCCATCCATTGCAACACCCTGCTAACAAATTGAGCAAAGAAACCACACACATCTCAACAACAGAAAATTAAAATCGAAAAACCCCAGCACCCGTGCGATAATATAGCCGAACATAACAAACCAAATCCCGAACATAACAAACCAAATCCTAAACCCGTCCCAAAAAACCATAAATCAAAATAATCCAAAAACCCTACCCCATCCCTCCCAGTACCACGCCCGAGAATCAATAGCCGTTGTTCACAACACCCGCGGACTATAACACATACTCGCGAAACCCCGCAATAAAATTCGAACAACACAAATACATCCCATCCATACCCCATATACAGATCCCTCAAAAAAACAACAAATTCAAAAACTCACCCCATCGACTCCATGCGGCACCAACAAATGACACCTTCCGCTTCCATAAAGACCATCACACACGTTTCCACCAATTACACTCGCGACAAGAATAATAAAAATAAAAAATAAAAACACAATACCGAATTTGGTTTGTTATGTTCGGGAGCATATTATATATTCGTCTCACAGGTGTTCCACGGAACTATTAGGTTAATCCTGCTGGTGAGTCCCTTTGGCAGGGGACGAAAGCGCTTCAGAAATTGCCCAAGTGCCTACACGGCTATATTATTGCACGGGTGCTGGGGTTTTTTCGATTTTAATTTTCTGTTGTTGAGATGTGTGTGGTTTCTTTGTTCAATTTGTTAGCAGGGTGTTGCTGGATGGATGGAGGAACCGGTGAATTTGACATTTTAGGGCTCCTTTTTTCCCTGTTTTGTCTTTCCGCAGGATTGCCGGACTGACGGACCGGTAGGGTAGTTAGATCATCGACGACCCAAGTAGGGAACTGGCCATCCAAAGAATCGTCTCTAGGCCCCTTAGGTGTACGTAGGGGTCTGCAATCACACATTCAGTGAGTTATCTGCATGATTTTAATGAATTATCCGCATAATGTTAATGAATTATTGCGTGAAGGAAATTCATTGAAATTTTATCCAGAAAGCTCTCTCTATGCAGCTTTTTTCCCTATTGGATTGAATGTAAAATTAACCCATTTTGTCTGGACCAGAAGGTAGGCCGCTATCAGTACAAACGTGCCCGTAAGGAGCTGTTAGCAACACCGTCTTCGATTTGAATATTCGTCGTTGGATATATGTCAATTAGGGGACACAGAACATCGCATGGAAACGGTAAAAACTCAGGGGCTGAGTAGATGCCTTGATCTGAACCCTTGATAGATATGTGGACATGGGTTAGAGGGATCTCTGTCAACATTTGACCAACCTGGATAATAGTGGGAATATGTTTTGGGCACTCCTATCACTTTGTGGCATATTTCCTGCTCATTCATCATTGTATGGGGATTTAGGAGAAATTAGTATTGAAACATTATTCTGGTCATGTTTTATGGGTACATCTGTTTGCATGGGTACGGACTATGATGTATAACTAGGGATTCTATAGGACCCATTATTATTCCGGAGATGGCTCCCGTACCTCCCTCTCATCTCCACGTAGCTTTAGGTGGGAATTAACACTGCCTATTGACTTTATAGGAATTTTTGCCTTGAAAATGTTATTGATAAAAAATCAACTTCCTCAATAGGATTTTCTTGAGCAATAGACTATATAAAGTTGGTGGACAAATCCACGTTTCGGTAGGTATCTCTCTCAGGTCCTGTGGATGTGTTGATTATGTTTTATTGACGGTTCTTAGGGATTATTTTAATTTTGTCAATTTATTGGTGACGTCCATTCATTGGTTTTTTTGCGGTGGGGAATTTTCGTGTGTTTTGTGGGATATTTTGGAGTGCTGGTTTTTGGCATTTTGATTTTTAATTTTGTTTCATATACTGCCTGAGTTGGGCTGTATTCCTTGGCTTTGGATGTATTGTGTTAAGGGGATGTGACCGATGGAATTTTTTGGGTGTAGGATCCGTTGGGTGAATTGGGATTGTCATTGGGATATGGCGGAGGTTATGAGGTTATTGGACTAGTTTTACGGGATTTGGCAGTTTGATGTTACTGCCACTGCTTACTGGTACGGGTGGTATCTTGATTGTGATTGGTGTTTGGGGACCTGATCACATAGGGTTTGTTATTTTTTGACAATTTGATGATATATTTTTTGTATTTCATTTGAATTGTTCGGTTCGGTATTGTGTTTTTATTTTTTATTATTCTTGTCGCGAGTGTAATTGGTGGGAACGTGTGTGATGGTCTTTATGGAAGCGGAAGGTGTCATTTGTGGGTGCTGCATGGAGTCGATGGGGTGAGTTTTTGAATTTGTTGTTTTTTTGGGGAATCTGTATATGGGGTATGGATGGGATATATTTGTGTTGTTCGAATTTTATTGTGTGGTTTCGTGAGTGTGTGTTATAGTCCGCGGGTGTTGTGACCAGCCGCTATTGATTCTCGTGCGTGGTACTGGGAGGGATGGGGTAGGGTTTTTGGATTATTTTGATTTATGGTTTTTTGGGACGGGTTTAGGATTTGGTGTGTTATGTTCGGGAGCATATTATATATGCGTCTCACAGGGGTTCCACGGAACTATTAGGTTAATCCTGCTGATGAGTCTCTTTGGCAGGGGACGAAAGCGCTTCAGGAATTGCCCAAGTGCCTACACGGCTATATTATTGCACGGGTGCTGGGGTTTTTTCCATTTTAATTTTCTGTTGTGGAGATGTGTGTGGTTTCTTTGTTCAATTTTTTAGCAGGGTGTTGCAATGGATGGAGGAACCGGTGAATTTGACATTTTAGGGCTCCTTTTTTCCCTGTTTTGTCTTTCCGCAGGATTACCGGACTGACGGACCGGTAGGGTAGTTAGATCATCGACGACCCAAGTAGGGAACTGGCCATCCAAAGAATCGTCTCTAGGCCCCTTAGGTGTACGTAGGGGTCTGCAATCACACATTCAGTGAGTTATCTGCATGATTTTAATGAATTATCCGCATAATGTTAATGAATTATTGCGTGAAGGAAATTCATTGAAATTTTATCCAGAAAGCTCTCTCTATGCAGCTTTTTTCCCTATTAGATTGAATGTATACACTTGTTGTGTTTTTAATAATTTTATTTAAAAAAAGGAGCTAAAATAAATTCAGTAACTCTTCTGAAATTCATAAAAATAAAAAAATGTAATAATTGAGATCAGATTTTGTTAATATTTTTATTTTTCTGTCCCCTCCTTCACATATTCAAATTTTATTCAAATCGGGGAGAACCACACCGCAATGAGCTTTAGAGTTAAAGAATATAGCTTGGTGTCTTGACGAGACATAGATTTGTTCATTCAGGAAACAATTTCTTGTTCGCACATGAAGCGGTCCGTGTGGACCGCTCTTGTTCATGTTTTGTTCTTGTTCAAACAGCTTTGTCTGCACAATTGTTTTCACATTTGTTCTGCAACATCAAACATGATGCCAGATCTAATTTTTACTTAGTGGCATTACTGAAAACTAAAGAAAATATAATAAAATTAAAAAAATGCTAAGAAAAAGTAAATAATTTGCATTGTTATTAAATGTAATGCAATTTACTTTTTATTACTGTAAAAGAAATTAGTGAAAAACACATTGAAAACATGAAAATAAATAGTTTAATTTGCGATTTTGAGCAAAATTGTTCGATTAATCGAGTAACGATTAATCGATTGAATACCCTAGTATTTACGTTTGCTATACATTGAATGAATAGGAATGAAACAAAAAAACACAATACATCTTCTGCTCTTATGTAACTTATTAATTCAGCTACGCAGAGATACGTTTACGTCTGGCTAATCCAGGCTTAAACAAACATCTTTTGGTTTAGCCGAAATTTGTTTCGAAGGAATGAAACATTTCATTCCAAGCAATATAATATGTTCAACTATTTGCGCCGCGGCATCGACGTTGTCGTCGAGGATATAGGGTTTCCAATTAAAATGCCGGAAAAACTAGTTCAGCTCAGCTGAACGTGCTTTTTCGTAAATAAAAAATGAGCGTTTCGCACCTGTTGCTGAAACGTTTCGAAGGTCGGAGAACGAAAAAGATTCGGAAGTGGTACAATGGTCCGAATTGCCGAGAGGTGCCAATGTTCTTACTTCATACTTGTCCGGATGAGAAGTAAGGAAGAGGTCGAGAGTATTTTGGTGCTCACCTTCAACGCACGGAATGTGCGTTGCGTCATTCACTAATTACGCCAGGTAGTTTTGCGCGGCAAACAGCTCAACATAAAGGCCGTGGCGAAGCCAGGAAGTGTTGTGAATATTAAAATCGCCGCCAACGACGATTTCACTATTCGGGCAACTCCTCATAATTCTAGAGATGGAATCAGAAAGGACGTCGAAGCCATTAAAGGTATTCGTACTCTCCATGATTGAGGTTCTATATAAGAACCCGAAATGCAAGATGTGTGACCTGATTTTGAACTTAACCCAAAGTGAGTTAAATTCCGCATCAATACAGTTTAAAGGTTGCCGATACTGGTACACAACATTATTGCGAATGTACATTGCAAGGCCCCGATGGAAAATGAAAAGGGATAGGAGTTGATAACCAGGTACATATATAGAAATCCTGTGGATCAGCATCCGCACACACCTGGGTCTCACATAAGGCGAAAACATCCAATGAAAGCGAATTTGAGCATATACCGAGAAGAAGTTCGCCCTCAGTCCACGTATGTAGCAGAAATCAATGCGGAATCTTCCTGTCATTACCATAAATTGAAATTATAAACCAAACATATTTACGCAAGTACAAGTGCCGGGTATCTGGTTTGTTGCTAATTTGCTGTGCTATGCCTTCGTCACTAACTAAGCCAACAACAAACAAAACACCAAGCTACTTGCACTACATAAAAATCTAAAAAAAGGAAAGGAAAATAACAATGACACTAGCAAAGGCAAGCATAAAAGCTCTTTGTTTGGTCATTGGAGAAGCAGAAAAAATGTATTAAAAAAACTGTATTGCAATGTATTAATTGTTATGTTTGAGTAGCGGAGCAGTTGGTTGTAGAAAGCCACATATATTTTTTCCATTTTTTTCTATTTTGTTTTGCATTTAATTGTTTATTATTAGCATATTTTATTTATTGGAAGTAGAGGTGGGCTCGTGATACGAAATTTGCGTGATTCACGTGAATCACGCGTAATCATGAGTTAAAATGACAGCACTCACGTGAGTCGTGCGTGAGTCAAGAAAAATGTTCGTGAGTGAGTCGTGCATGAGTAAATTTTTGTGCTTGAGTTTGCGTGATTATATTAAACTAGATTGCGATATTTTAGAATTTTGAAAAAATGTCAGAGATCTTCCTCTCCTTCAACAACTGGCTACAAAAATAATGTGTATTCCAGTCAGTTCAGCTACTAGCGAAAGGGTCCCAAGAAAAAAATTACACGATTTTAGAAGCAATGCAGAAAGAGAAGCCTATTTTTTAACGCTACATTCACAAAAGTTTGTCAGTAGAATCCACTGAAAATGAAAGTTAAATCAAAGGTATATGCCAGGTATGGGACACAAATGGCTTGAAGGGCAAAATTTGGGATTTCACAAACTAACGGAGGGCCACACCAATTAATACATTACTTGATAAAAATTAATTTTTTATACAGCCTTCTGCTAAAACCTTATTTGAGTATTTTGGTCCGCTGAATATCTTTCTAATTGTGGGTCTTTTTTTATCCCGTCACCCAGGGAAATACTTTATAAGTCAATATTGCAAAGAAGTACGTCAAAATCTTTTATATTTTTTAATTTTTGATGCAAATATATTTAAAAATAAATGTTTTAAAAATATTTTGCCCTCCTTAATACGAATCTGAAGTCAAACAACTTTGTCGAATTAATCTTCGAAGATATAGTTTTCGTTATTTCAAGAAGTTTGGTTTAAGGTTTTCACCAATTTTTCAAATATTTTTAAATTTTAAAATGTGTAGCATGAATTACGTTACGAACGGAATTTTGTTACAAAACGTGGAAAATATAATTTTTATACAAAATCTGAATGTAAATGAAATTTAAACTCATAGGTCTACAACATTTTCAGATTGAAAATTTATAACATATAGCGGGCGAAGCCCGCTACGTTGTTAGCGTGCCTTAGAGTTTAGAATTAAATTTCTTTTAGATAAAAAAAACACAATATTTGTTATTAAGGTAAAATAATTGTTAAGGTAAATTTATTGTAATGTTTAAGTACAAACACTATTTTTTGCCTCTTCATTTTTATATAAATAAATCATTTAGTATTCCAACACGTGAGCATGTAACAACTAATTGTCTGTTGTTCAAGCCATCGGGTAGAAAGGTCGTATTCGTGGTTTTTTTAAATTCGCTTTTTTATTTAAAGTACAGTTTTTATAATACAAGCCTTCACCCAGCCACCACCAATAAATAATTCTGACACAACAATGGGTTTAAAATAAATAAATATTTTATCACTTTTTCTCATGAAAGCGGATTGTTAGTAATGAATCCATTATAAATTGCAATATCCGTGTGTATGTCAAGATAATTTGGTAAAGTGCGAACTTAGGTAGATAGACCCGTAAGTAGTTTTGTTCATTTGTGTTTTGAATAAAAATAACGTAAAGCAGGGTTGGAAACCACTTTATAATATTAAAGATAGCGGGCAAAGCCCGCTACGTTGTTAGCGTGCCTTAACGTTTTCTTTAATTCCAGTTTATGTAAAGGTAGACTTGGCAATTCAAGTAAATTCACAAATTCAGTTGGAAAATTTACTGCGTCGGTTTCTTTCACAGGTGCTTCGTTACCTGCAGTTTAAATATCAGAATATATAAGTTCCATTCCTTTTCTAAGGTTTTTTCTCTTTTAGAAAATTTGTTTAACTTTTTGTTTCAATGCTATATAAGTTTCATATTCCGTGGATAGTGTTTGAACAGGTAATTAAAAGGGGTTCTTCACCACTTTTTGTTCCTCCCAGTAAAAGTCGCAAATATATATAATCTTGCCTCAATCGCATGCGAATTTCAGCTTCCTAGTTCCAGCAGTTTGAGCAGGCTGTCAAGGGGGACACGTTTTCTTTTTTTGTCCCTCCCGTTTGGAATTAGGCTGGAAGAGGAACCTAAGTACCGAATTTCAGCTTCCTAGTTCCAGCAGTTTGGACAGGTCGTTAAGGGGCCACTTTCCCTTTTTGAGCCCCCATTTTAAACCGACCTTGTCCAAAATTCAAAAAAGTATCTTTCTAATAAGTTAGCCCTTACTCCAGGGACCCACATTTTAAATTTCAGGTTTCTAGCCGAAGGGGTTTTTGCAGGCCACCAAGGGGAGGCTTTTCTTCTTTTTGCCCCTCCCTTTAGGAATTTACAAAAATTCCATCTTCGCGGCTGTCTGCGATGGATGAGTAACATTCATACCAAATTTCAACTTCATTGCCTCAGCGGTTTGGGCAGGCCGTTATTGGAGACATTTTTCCCTTTCAACCACCATTTTTACTATGTTCCTGTTCCAAAATAGAAAAATTACATTGCCGGTGAGTTAGTCCCACTCCAAGGAATACATATTTAAAATTTTAGGTTGGCCAAAAGGGATTGGGCAAGGAGGAGAATTTTCCCCTTATTTCCCCTCCCGATAGGAATTTCAAAAAATCCGTCTAAGCGGACGCATACACAGAAAGAGGAACTCACATACCGAATTTCCTTTTGGGATATCCTGTAGGGAATTCCAAAAATACAAACTTAGCCGATGTCTACTACAGTGGATGAACCTTTATACGAAATTTCAACTTCTTACCTCCAGTGGTTTGGGCAGGCACTTTTCCAATTTGGCGACTTTTCCCCTTTTTGCCCATTCGGGTAGAAATTTCCAAAAATCCCGTCTTAGTGCACGTCTATGCCGAATATCAAGAACCCTTATTTTAGTGGAGATATCCGTGGAGGAGGAACTACTTTTTTTGAAGTTATATTTTTTAAATGGTACTTTTTGGAGAAAGCGAAATTTTTTGGAAAAAGATACTTTGTTTTTACAAAGTACTTTATTTGTACTTTTTTTGAAAAAGGTATTTTTTTGGAAAAATGTATTTTTTTTGGAAAAAGGTATTTTTTTTTTGAAAAATGTATTTTTTTGGAAAAATGTATTTTTTTTGGAAAAAGGTACTTTTTTTGGAAAAGGTACTTTTTTTGGAAAAGGTACTTTTTTTTGGAAAAGGTGCATTTTTTTAGAAAAAGGTACTTTTTTTGGAAAAAGGTACTTTTTTTTGGAAAAAGATACTTTTTTTTGGAAAATGGTACTTTTTTGGAAAAATGTACTTTTTTGGAAAAAGGTACTTTTTTGGAAAAAGGTACTTTTTTGGAAAAAGGTACTTTTTTGGAAAAGGTACTTTTTGTTTGGAAAACGATACCTTTTTTGGAAAACGGTACCGGTCCTAAAGGAAGGATACTATTTTCTATTATTGTTTTTCCATGGGATAATGATTTACGTAATAATGATTTTGTTTCATTAGCAAAAATATGGAGTTTATCAGAATTTATACGTTTTTTGCTATTAATCACCGCTAACAATATTCTAAAACGTTTGATTAAAGTTTCGTCGAGACCTGTTATTTCAGATGATGTCTCAGGATCTTCAAAAAAACGTCTGGCTGTGTTTCCATCATTAGAGCTTCCATAACAGTGAAGAGGTTTATCCACAATTAGACCCAACTGTTGCTTAAATTCATTTTGAATTCGTTTCTTTTCCTCCGATCGAATATTTTGCAAATCTGTGTTATTTTTTACACTTTTATTTACATTTCCTGGAATTTGCCGATATTTTATATCATATGCTCAAATCAAAATTAGATCAAAATTAGAATATGCTTCTTTTATATGGAGTCCCACCGCTGCAATTCATAAATCGTATTGAGAAAATTCAAGTAAAATTTACAAAGTTTGCACTTCCATTTTTTAAATCTACAATTGCTATTCAAGCAGTCTCTGCTCCTACTTTTTATATCCCTAACTATAAAGATAAATGTATTTTTCTTTATATAAAAACTCTAGAAGCTCGAAGGAATATATACTCATTAGTTTTCCTACACGGTATTATTTGTGGAGCAATTGATTCCCCAAAATTATTAGAATTGATTACAATATATGTCCCTTCAAGGCCATTAAGAAATATTGATAAGTTTTTTCCTATTGATATACACAGCACTGAATATGCATTAAATGAACCGCTTACTAAAGCTATGCGATTATTCAATAAGTATTGTAATAATTTAGACATAAGCATTTCCCATTCTCAGTTTAAAGCTCTATTAAATAATTTACTGTAACTTATTTATATTTCTAAATATACATTGCTAGTCTGTAAGGATAATATTGTATCCATAGACTTAAATAAATAAAAAAATATGCTAAATGTAAACAATATTCCATAAATCGTATCCTTGCATGAAGAGGAGATATTCCAAATTTCAAAGCTTCTTCATTAACGACAGTTTCATTCACTATTTCGTGAAACTCTGAGCTTTTCTTTGCGCATATATTATACTTCCAGGTCGATGCGGTATCTGTGACGGCATTGGCTACTTTCCCATCAATCATCGTAAATACTAGTTGAAATGAAATCTGTAGGATACATTCATTTATTTTCACGTACAAAGGAGATAAGTTGGAAATTTCTAACCCTATTTTGTTGTGGCTGGTTTTCCACTTTGTACATTTTGAACTTAAATTGTTTATGAATATTAATAATTGGACAAAAATTGATTGGGTAGGCTTTGATAAAAATTTCTAAAATAGAAAAAATAGTTTAGTTTAGTTTGTGAATTGAAAAGAACAACATAAAAAAAAAAAAAGAAAATAAGGAAAAAAATAAAGAAAAAAAAACCATACCGGATAATATTGTAATTTGGAGGTTTTGTGAAAATTTAAATTGTAGAAAGACGAAAATTTTCTTTGTGATTAAGAAAGAAAGAAATAAAAGAAAAAGAACAATTTTTTTTAAAGGAAGGTGATTTAAAGGAGAAGAATTTTTTATAAATAAAGAAATAAACTAAAGATACAATATTGCACGAAGGGAAAAGTAAAGGTGCAGAGTTATCTGAATTTTACAGAATTGCAGGAAATGTTTAAACGTTACAATGACAAACTACTAATATTGTATTATCCGTTAATTAATTGGTAAAAAATTTTTTTTTGTTCTGTTTTTGACGTTCGGATATGAATGTAATTGTTTGTTAAATTTTGTTTTGTGGTTTAAGGGTTATTAATTCCCTTAATTCCGTTTTTTTTTCTGTTTTCATGTTTTAAGTGTTATTAATTCTTTTATTAAATTTGGCTATCTAAAAGTATGTTTGTTTTTTTTTGTAAACTATTCTAAGTCGCATCCTGGTGTGGCCATATCAACGTTGGACCACTGGAATATGTAAGTTTTCTATTATAAAAAATCTTTTAATTTTTATTGATTTTTTTAATTAAATATTTGTTATAAGTTTTCTTGAATTTTGTCATATTTTTACCTGTCATTCAGTTTTAGATTTAAAATGTTAGCTTTGAATTTTATTAAATGAATTAAATAAAAAAAATGAATTTTGTTATATTTAACATGGAATTTTAAGGAATTATTATTTTGAGTTGTGATGGTAGTAGGGGGAAAAATGTGTAAATTTTAGAACCAATAAAGTGAATATTTTTTTTTGGGGATTATATTTTTTTTTACTTGGCTAAAATATAATCCTGGTAGTACCTCGGTACTAATGGGGTGGGCAATAGCCAGGGGTGCTGAACAACTGGCACCTAAAACAAATATTTAGACTAGCGTTTGAAATTGAATGGTACTGGTCGAACCCGACATGAGCTAGTCCTGGGCAACCAGTACCGTTACAATTGGCGCCCAACGGGAACACAGACATTTTTGTGGATTGAAAGTGTAACTCATGTGTAATTGTAAATTTGTTTTGCATGTGCATTGTGCATATATGGCTTTGAACGTTTTGTGTTAAATGAAGGATAATTAATCAATATCCTGCGGACTGTCATTGATGGCGTATGATGTATTGGTTAATTATTTTTATTTTGGTCTCTATCTTTCATCAGCCTAGATATTCTGATTTTTGGATACGTGTTGTGGTGAAGGTTGGACTTGTTGGCTCTAGTCTGGATGTTTGTTTTCTTATTAATACTTTATTGTTTTGTTTGCTATTTGGAACCTGAATCTGCCACAACTCAAAATACTTTTATGAATTGATTTAATTCTCCTTTCGTTGTAATTTGCTAATTTAATTTGGAAAATTTCCATTTTTGAAAATATATTGGTTGAATTTAATATTTTTTTTTTGTACACATAATTATTTTCGTGGTTAAATTTTTGTTTGTGTCAGTTGTTGCACATTTAATTTTGATAAGAATTTTTTTCGCTCACAATTTTTGTTTTATAAAATATTGTTCTTTTTTTCTTTTATTAAATTCATATTATAATTTCACGATAATGCCCCGAAAAAGGACGGAACCTAGTTTCACGAAATCTCTGGGGGATATTAGGGAGTGTGCAACAGGTATGGATAGTCTGGAGCATTTAGATATAAATTCGGGTCGTAATAAAACTGTTCGTAATATGGAGGGCAATTTATTGCTAGATGATGGGACTGCTCCTGCTGCTAAGGTAGGTGTTGAGGAACACGTTTCTAGTATTCAGATAAGACAAATGATATCTGAGGCGGTTCAAGAACAGGTAACTGCTATGATGTCTCATTTGGAACGTAATTTAACGATTAGTATGCAGGAAACTATTTCACAGATTGTGGAACCAATGATTAAACAAACGTCTCAGAAGGGTTGTTCCTTAACTAATAGTGATTTACCTAAATCCTCAGGAAATGGTGAAAATTTTAATCAGAATAAGCGTCTAGAAATGCATAGATGGAACGTGTATTTCTCGGGAGATGATAGGGAAATGAGGGTCGATGATTTTATTCGTAGAGTTGAACATATTGCTTCCTCACAGGCATATTATTTGAATGATGTTGCGAACAACCTTTATATTCTTCTCAAAGGTTCTGCTAGTAACTGGTATTTTCAGTGGGTACAACGTAATCCAAGGGCTTCTTGGGAAACTTTAAAATTGGCTTTGGAAATTCAGTTTAGATCAGGAGAGTCTGACTATGATTTGGAACACCGTATGATGAACCGACTACAGAGAGCAAACGAAACTTTTGATCAATTTTACAATGTGATAATGGATTTAAACTCAAGAATGCGTAAACCCCGATCCGACAAAGATATTATGGAATTGATGAAACGTAATGTATCTAGTAGAATGCTTGTTTTTATACACAACTCAACTTCAAGCACGTTGCCAGAATTTCTTTTGGAATGTCGTCGTGCGGAAAAAAATGTTTCAAGAATTGAAACAGGATTTAGTAGATCATTATTTAGGCCCAAGGTTAGTGAGGTAGACATTGTGGAGAATATTTTACCGGAGAAAAAAGACAATGATAAGATTATTGAGGCTTTAAACGCTGCAAGAACTAATATTAGCGTTGCGGATATTATATGTTTTGATTGTAAGGAAAAAGGTCACTTTGCTTTCAACTGCACAAGAAAGTCAGGTCGAGTGTTTTGTTATCGTTGTGGTAGAGATAATTATGTGATTTCCAACTGTCCTTTTTGTGCTGAGGGAAACTTAAAGAAGAGCAGGAATTCCGGGGATCCTGTTCAGTAGGTCAGCCCGGGGACAGAGATATATCGGATTTTTCACAGGAGGTTCAGAACAATTTTAATGACAGGTGGAAGGAGTATAACAAAATTAGGACGCAGATTTTTGGTGAAATTGCGGACTCGGAAAGTGGACGCATGTCGGATAAAATTTTGAGGACAAGACAAAGACATAAACAATTGAAGAAGGAACATAAGCTTATCGAGAGTTCGATTTTGACTGGTGAAAATGGTGATATTAGGCCTTTTGCTGAAGTGGAGCTATTCGGTGAAAAGGTTACAGGATTGTTGGATAGTGGAGCTTCAATTTCGGTATTGGGTTCCGGTTCTATCGAATTTTTAGATAACCACAATGTGACTATGAATGTGTTTAAATCATCGGTGAAAGTAGCAACGGGTTCGCCAGCTCCTATTATTGGAAAAATTAATACAACAATAACTTTTAGAGGAAGATCGCAGTCAATAACGTTTTATATCGCACCTGGTCTTCGGCAGAAATTATATTTGGGATATGACTTTTGGGAATTGTTTGGATTGGATTCTTCTCTTAAGTTAGTAGTTCAGGAAATTCAGCAAGATGTTGATTCAAACTCTCACCAGTTGTCGAATATTCAACTCAAACAACTAAACGAAATAAAGACATTATTTCCTTCGTCTGAATTATTAGGTTTAGGACAAACGTCACTGATCGAGCATGTTATTGATACCGGAAGCTCAAGGCCAATAAAACAAAGACACTACCCTATTTCGCCAGCGAAACAGTCATTACTTTATGCTGAACTAGATCGTATGATAGGACTTGGAGTAATTGAGGAGAGCCAAAGTCCCTGGTCGTCTCCTGTAACTGCTGTTATTAGACCAGGCAAAACAAGAATTTGTGTAGATAGTCGTGAATTAAACAAGGTAACCACTAAAGATGCCTATCCTATTCCCAACATCGAAGGTCTGTTGATGCGCCTTGCTGATACCTACTTTATTTCTGCCATTGACTTGAAGGATGCCTTTTGGCAGATTCCTTTGGAAAAGACTAGTCAGGAGAAGACCGCATTTACTGTTGCAGGAAGACCTCTTTACCAATTTAGGGTGATGCCATTTGGGCTTTGTAATGCCCCTCAGACGATGATGAGATTAATGGATAAAGTTATTCCTTCAGACTTGCGTGAAAGGGTCTTTGTGTATTTGGATGACTTACTGGTTTTCTCGAAAGATTTTGAAGAGCACCTCATTTTGTTAAGAAGAGTAGCAGAGTGTCTTCACAAAAGCGGTCTTACAATAAATATTGCAAAGTCTAAGTTTTGTATGAAGGAGGTCGATTATTTGGGATTTGTAGTTGGTGGAGGTGTAATAAAAACTTCTGATGAAAAGGTGGAAGCTATACGTAATTTCAAAATTCCTAGAACTCCACGTGAAGTACGACAATTTCTTGGCGTTGCAAACTATTACCGGAAGTTTGTTCATGATTTTTCAGCATTGGCCGCGCCTATATCTGACCTAATGAAAAAGGGGAAAAAGTTTCAAATGACAGATGAAGCTTTGGAAGCCATTTCGAAATTAAAACAAGCGTTAACAAGTGCTCCAGTGCTGGTTCACCCAGACTACACCAAACCTTTTCTAGTCCAATGCGATGCTTCCACTTCGGGAATTGGTGCTGTTTTGTGTCAGGAAGATAGTCACGGTGGTGAAAGACCAATATATTTTTATTCTAAAAAGTTAAACAAGGCACAAAAGAATTATTCCGTCACAGAACTGGAATGTCTTGCTGCTGTTTCTGCTGTTAAAAAGTTTCGTCCGTATTTGGAAATGCAGCCATTTAAGATCATCACAGATCATGCCAGCCTAAAATGGCTTATGAACCAAAAAGATCTGTCAGGAAGACTCGCACGTTGGAGTATGTCATTAGGGGCATATGACTTTCAAATTGAGCACCGAAAGGGATCAGATAACATAGTTCCAGATGCATTATCGCGATCATTTATAGATGTAGAAATTTCAGAACTTTCCGTATGTATTTTGGATGTGGATCTTACAAGTGCTGATTTTGATAGCGAAGACTATAAAACATTAAGACAAAATTGTGTGAAAAATGTTGAAAACTTACCGGATATCAAAGTTTCCGATAAATTTATTTATAAGAAAACTGCGTTTACGGAAGGTGGTTCTGTTAGTGACGTTCTAGTATGGAAATTATGGGTGCCTAGTTCTCTTACGGAAACTTTGATTGCATCGGCACATAATCCTCCTCAGGCAGCTCACGGTGGTATTTCGAAAACTTTGGCTAGGCTTCGTGAGAAATATTATTGGCCAAATATGGCAATGCAGGCTAGAGATTTTATAGGAAAATGTGAGGTATGTAAGACCACTAAAGCTCCTAATTTCGTTACTAGACCGCCGATGGGAAAGCAGACGATCACGGAAAAACCATTTCAGAAACTTTTTATTGACCTTCTTGGACCATATCCTCGATCAAAATCTGGAAATGTACATTTGTTGGTAGTACTTGATCATTTTTCCAAATTCGTCTTTGTTCACCCTATAAAGAAAGCTGAGTCAACCCAGATAATTAAGTTTCTGCAGGAAAGCGTGTTTAGTGTATTTGGCGTTCCGGAAGTTATACACAGCGATAACGGAAAACAATTCACTTCTAGGGAATTCGCTAAAATGTGTGAGAGTTATGGTATTAAACAAATATTCACTGGATCTTATGCACCTCAGAGTAATGCGTCGGAACGTGTAAACAGATCTATTTTATCAGCAATAAGATCTTACATAAAGA
The DNA here is from genome assembly GCA_949987735.1 of Leucophora obtusa. Classification (NCBI taxonomy): domain Eukaryota; kingdom Metazoa; phylum Arthropoda; class Insecta; order Diptera; family Anthomyiidae; genus Leucophora; species Leucophora obtusa. The sequence continues at coordinate 87,831,521 of OX465296.1, forward strand.
ATGATCAGACTACTTGGGATGAGAATGTGCATTTTATTAATCAATCGTTACGTAGCTCAATACATTCGTCAATTAGTATTTCGCCCTATTATGCCTTATTTGGTCGTAATATGATGGTTCATGGTTCGGGATATGAGGTTCTGAGGAATTTGGATAATATTAATGATGGAGAAATCGAGGTAGTTAGTAAACCTGATCAAATGAAACTTGTTGATAATGCAATTACTAGGAATTTGGAAACAGCCTATAGGAAAGCGGAGCATACCTATAATTTAAGGGGATGTAGGGCAGTTGGGTTTGAACCTGGACAGGAGGTGTATAGGAAGAATTTTCAACAAAGCGATTTCTCAAGACAATTTAATGCTAAATTAGCTCCAAAGTATGTTAAAGCCCGAATCGAATCAGCACTAGGTAGTAAGTTGTACAGGATTACTGATTTAAATGGTAGGTTCGTAGGTGTATACCATGGAAAAGATTTGAAACAGTAATATTTATATTTGCCCGGCTTTTATTACCGTGGGTCGAGCCACACGTGGAACACATATTCGAATACCCAGAGCCCCAAAATTTTTTCTGCTCTGTGATTGAAAACGTTTTGGTTTGTTGTGGCTGGTTTTCCACTTTGTACATTTTGAACTTAAATTGTTTATGAATATTAATAATTGGACAAAAATTGATTGGGTAGGCTTTGATAAAAATTTCTAAAATAGAAAAAATAGTTTAGTTTAGTTTGTGAATTGAAAAGAACAACATAAAAAAAAAAAAAGAAAATAAGGAAAAAAATAAAGAAAAAAAAACCATACCGGATAATATTGTAATTTGGAGGTTTTGTGAAAATTTAAATTGTAGAAAGACGAAAATTTTCTTTGTGATTAAGAAAGAAAGAAATAAAAGAAAAAGAACAATTTTTTTTAAAGGAAGGTGATTTAAAGGAGAAGAATTTTTTATAAATAAAGAAATAAACTAAAGATACAATATTGCACGAAGGGAAAAGTAAAGGTGCAGAGTTATCTGAATTTTACAGAATTGCAGGAAATGTTTAAACGTTACAATGACAAACTACTAATATTGTATTATCCGTTAATTAATTGGTAAAAAATTTTTTTTTGTTCTGTTTTTGACGTTCGGATATGAATGTAATTGTTTGTTAAATTTTGTTTTGTGGTTTAAGGGTTATTAATTCCCTTAATTCCGTTTTTTTTTCTGTTTTCATGTTTTAAGTGTTATTAATTCTTTTATTAAATTTGGCTATCTAAAAGTATGTTTGTTTTTTTTTGTAAACTATTCTAAGTCGCATCCTGGTGTGGCCATATCAACGTTGGACCACTGGAATATGTAAGTTTTCTATTATAAAAAATCTTTTAATTTTTATTGATTTTTTTAATTAAATATTTGTTATAAGTTTTCTTGAATTTTGTCATATTTTTACCTGTCATTCAGTTTTAGATTTAAAATGTTAGCTTTGAATTTTATTAAATGAATTAAATAAAAAAAATGAATTTTGTTATATTTAACATGGAATTTTAAGGAATTATTATTTTGAGTTGTGATGGTAGTAGGGGGAAAAATGTGTAAATTTTAGAACCAATAAAGTGAATATTTTTTTTTGGGGATTATATTTTTTTTTACTTGGCTAAAATATAATCCTGGTAGTACCTCGGTACTAATGGGGTGGGCAATAGCCAGGGGTGCTGAACAACTGGCACCTAAAACAAATATTTAGACTAGCGTTTGAAATTGAAATTGAATGGTACTGGTCGAACCCGACATGAGCTAGTCCTGGGCAACCAGTACCGTTACAATTTTCTCCACTATGTTTTTTGTTGAGCTTACAGTTTCCTTGAAATACTCAAAACGCACTGGCCGACATAAAAACTTAGAACCTGGTGTAAAATTTGTCCACAAGTCTTCGTAATTCTTATTTAATGCGGAGGAAGTTGATGGGGAAGTGTCTTCCTTAAATAACCGCATTCTGAGCAGTACCAAAAATGTCATAAAAACATTTGAATAATCAACTTCTTCATTGCGTGAAGTTTGTTGTTTGTATTCAGTAAATCCAGACGTTCCATCGCAACCTTATTTATATATCAACGTTAATTCAGAATTGTGGTATTTTTCTAAGTCTTCCTTACTAAAATTATAAATAATTCTCGATGCTGTTTTATCTAGCAATTGGGAAAGTTCAACACTGCCACTTTTAGAGTTTACTTCTACTGGTAATGGCACAATTTTGTTTTCCGTTTCTTTAATTGACTGACTGTTTGGTAAAATATCGTATCCTTTTTCCTGGAGTGCTTTTCTCAAGACACCATACTTGTTTCTTGATAATCCTAAGCTTAGTATTAGAGTTAACGCATCTTCTTCTGTGAAAGATTTTGGAGTTGAAATACTTTGCACCATACGAATGAATCGCTCGGGAGATGCTGTTGGTAATACGTCTACAATTTTTCCACCTTGTTTTGGTTGTGTTTGTATTAAAACTGCTTTGAAGGAATCCTTTATTTCGTTCGAAGAAAAATTTTTAACGACTTCTTCTTGTCTTATTTTTTTCGTCTTTTGTTGAACATTTTCGTAATCCTTTTTTGGCCGACCTAATTTCTTTCCGCCGATCTCTACATTGAGTTTCATATTTAACCAATAATTATATTTCTGCTTAAACCGTGTCTTTGACATTTTAGCTTCGTATTTCTTTTCATAACTTTTATAAAAATTTTCAATTTTGATATTTCCCTCAGATGTAATATTTAAACCATACGTGTGATGGATAGTATCAAGAAGTTTTGCTATTTCTCCCGCACGTAAGGATATATCTCCGAGATTTTGCCAAATGCCCTCGCACAAGGAGTAATGTTTTAATGTTATCTCCATGATAGATTATACTTAATAAGTCAACTATTTAAACAATATCGCGGCTTATATATATTGAATAATAATTCTCTACAGGTAAAAATTTAGTCATGTATTAAGCTATTTTTAACAAAAGGGTTGCGCAAAATATCCTGAGAGTAAATAATCATCAATCATTAGTTATTTATATTATACTTTATAATATGCACCTGTAAAATATTTGTCCCATGTTGAAAAATGTTATTTTTTACCTGGGGTGTATGTTTTGAATACAATAACTGTACCTGTCCCAAAATTAAAAATGTTAAAACTTAAAATAACTTAAAACCCATACAAGTTATTATAGTAAAGTACCCATGTTTTTTCTTCGTTTCTCGAAGCTCATTCCAAAATATAAAAAATCAACCATATTGGGCAATAATTGAAAGAGCTACACGGTCCAAAAGCTATTTTACTTTTGAGGTGGTCTACTTTGACGCCCAATAAGTCACCCTGTAATAACACAGGGTACCCATAAATCCAAAATTCAGAAAGCCTGAGTCGTCCTTAACAATTATCTCATACATACAAATGCAATCAGACTTACAGTTTAGCAGATACAGATTTATTACCACTTTTTTTTTTTTTTTCAAACCACTGTGGCGTTGTTAGCGTGCATTAAAGTTAAGAATTAAATTTCTTTTAGATAAAATAAAACACAATGAGCGTTTTTTTTAATCACTGGATTTATTTTTGGATTTATTTTATTTTGTTAAAAAATCCATATTTTGTTTTTTAATTTTCAAAATTTTATATTTTTGTCCAAATCTAACACTTGTTCCCTAATATAATGTGAAAGAAAAAATTTAAATTTTGCGAAAATGCAATTTCTGGAATGAAATTAAGCTAAATCCAAAACGGATTTATTTATTTTTTAAATCCATTTTGGATTTAGCTTATTTCAATTCCAGTGTTCACATTTTTACAAAATTTAATGATTGTCTTGCACATTATATTGGCGAATAAGTATTAGATTTTGATAAAAATTATAAATTTTGGAAATTAAAAAACAAAATTTGGAATTTTTAACGAAATAAAATAAATCCGAAAATAAATCCAGTGATTAAAAAAAACGGCCAATATTTGTTGTTAAGGTAAAATAATTGTTAAGGTAAATTTATGGTAATGTTTATATACAAATACTTTTTTTTGCCTCTTCATTTTAAATAAATAAATCATTTAGTATACCAACACGTGAGCATGTAACAACTAATTGTCTGTTGTTCAAGCCATCGGCGTAGATAGGTCGTATTTGTGGTTGGGTGGGGGGGGGGCTGCGCCCTCCCCACAATTTTTTTAAATTCGCTTTTTTATTTAATGTACAGTTTTTATAATAAAAGCCTTCACCCAGCCACCACAAATAAATAATTCTGACACAACAATGTGTTTAAATAAATAAATATTTGATCACTTTTTCCCATGAAAGTGGATTGTTAGTAATGAACCCATTATAAGTTGCAATATACGTGTGTATGTCAAGATAATTTGGTAAAGCGCGAACTTAAGTAGGTAGATAGTAAGACCCGTAAGTAGTTTTGTTCATTTGTGTTTTGAATGAAAATAAATAACGTAAAGCAGGGTTGGAAAGCATTTTATAATATTAAAGATAGCGGGAAAAGCCCGCTACGTTGTTAGCGTGCTTTAAAGTTTTTTTTAATTCCAGTTTATGTAAAGGTGGACCTGGTAATTCAAGTAAATTCGCAAATTCAGTTGGAAAATTTACTGCGTCGGTTTCTTCCACCGGTGCTTCGTTACCTGCAGTTTAAATATCAGAATACATAAGTTCCATTTCTTTTCTAAGGTTTTTTCTCTTGTAGAAAATTTGTTTAACTTTTTGGAGAGTATGTTTCAATGCTACATAAGTTTCATATTCCGTGGATAGTGTTTGAATAGGTAATTAAAGAGAGTTCTTCACCCCTTTTTGTTCCTCCCAGTAAAAATCCCAAATATATATAATCTTGCCTCAATCGCATGCGAAATTTCAAGTACCAAACTCCGGCAGTTTGTGTCTTTCAAATTCCATTCCATTTTGTGTAACAATTTTAGTGTTAAAATGCAACTCCTTCCAAGATTCCATTTCGTTCACCATTCCATTGCATTTCGTTCCCATTATCTGTTATTCCAATTCCACTTATTCCCCGTTTCATTCCATTTCGTTCCTACTGTCTTGTGTATCGATATTGGTATCAGTCGCTTCTATTTCCATTCCATTTCTTTGCAATTGCTACGTTCCATTCCTCTTTTAACTGCAGTATTTCAATTCCGCTCGTTCCCCATTCTATGCCATCTCGCTCCTCATTCCATTTCGTTCTATAGCCCATTCCATTTCGTTCCCTATTCCAATCCATTTCTTTAAGTTTTAGGTTTCTAGCTAAAGACGCAGACGTTAAAGAGGGGGGGCAATTTCCCCCTTTTGAACCACCATTTTTACCACGTTCCTGTCCAAAGTCCTAAAAATGCCTTGTCGATAAGTTGCCCCATACTCCAAGGAAAACATATTATAGATTACAGGTTTCTAGCCGAAGGGTTCGGTTAGGTCATTAAGGGGGAGAATTAGTCCAATTTTACCCCTCCCGGTAGGAATTTCCAAAAATTCCGTCTTAGAGGACGTCTGCGTTGGAGGAGGAACCTACTACATACATAATTTTAGGTCTCTATATCCAGCAGTTTGGCCAGGCCTTCAAGAGGACCTTTTAACCCCTCCCGGTAAGAATTTCAAAAATTCCGTCTTAGGGGACGTCTACGTTGGAGAAGGAACAAAAATACAGAATTTAAGCTCCCTAGTTCCAGCAGTTTGGCCAAGCCGTTAAGGGCGAGACTTTTCCTGTTTTTGACCCTCTCATCTTAGCGGATGTCTACAATAGGGGAGGAACTTTAGTACCAAATTTCAACTTCCTACCTCCAGCGGTTTGGGCAGGCCGTCAAGGGGGTCTTTTTTCCCCTTTTTAACCCCCATTTTTACAACGTCCCTGTCCAAAATTCTAGAAAGTACTTTCCAGAGAAGTTAGCCCCTACTCCAAGGAACACATATCTTAAATTTCAGCTTTCTGGCCGAAGGGGTTTTGGTAAGAGGAACCTACATACCAAATTTCAACTTCCTACCTTCAGCGGTTTGGGCTGGGCTATGTTGAGTCAGTCAGTAAGTCATTCAGTCAGTCAGCCAGGCATTCAGTCAGTCAGTTAGTCAGTCAGTCAGTCAGTCAGTCAGTCAGTCAGTCAGTCAGTCAGTCCGTCAGTCAGTCAGTCAGTCACTCAGATTATAAAAGAATAACGTTACTGACTGACTTACTGACTCAACAACGCCCAGTCCAAACCGCTGAAGCAAGGAAGTTGAAATTTGGTATGTAGGTTCCTCTAAGCTAAGACGGGATTTTTGGAAATTCCTACCGGAACGGGCAAAAAGGGGGAAAGTCTCCCCCTTGACGGCCTGCCAAAACCCCTTCGGCTAGAAAGCTGAAATTTAAGGTAGTTGTTCCTTGGAGTAGGAGCTAACTTTTCTGGAAAGTACTTTCTAGAATTTTGGACAGGGACGTTGTAAAAATGGGGATGTCACTATCGTAGACATCCACCAAGACGGGATTTTTGGAAATTTTTACAGGGAGGGGCAAAAATGCGAAAATTCTCCCTCTTGACGGCCTGCTCAAATTGCTGGAGCTATGAAGTTGAAATTCTATATGTAGGTTCCTCGACCGGTGTAGACGTCCGTTGAGACGGCATTTTTGAAAATTTTTATCGGGAGTGGCAAAAAGGGGACAAAAAAGTACCTTTTTCCACAAAAGTACCTTTTTCAAAAAAAAAGTACCTTTTTCCAAAAAAGTGCTTTTTTCAAAAAAAGTACCGTTTTCCAAAAAAAAAGTACTTTTTCCAAAAAAGTACCTTTTTCGAAAAAAGTACCCTTTTCCAAAAAAAAGTACCTTTTTCAAAAAAAAAGTACATTTTTTCAAAAAAGTACCATTTTCCAAAAAAAGTATCTTTTTCCAAAAAAAGTACCCTTTTCTAAAAAAATTTAACTTTTCCAAAAAAAGTACCTTTTTTAAAGAAAGTACCTTTTCCAAATAAAGTACCTTTTTCCAAAAAAAAAATACATTTTTCCAAAAAAAAACTTTCAAAAAAAGTACCTTCTTCCAATAAAGTACTTTGTAAAAACAAAGTATCTTTTTCCAAAAAATTTCGCTTTTTCCAAAAAGTACCATTTTTAAAGATACCATTTAAAAAAATATAATTTGACAAAAAGTACTTTTTTTCCTCCCCCCACGGATATCTCCACTAAAACAAGGTTTTTTGATATTCGGCATAGACGTCCACTGTAACGACAGAAGTCACACCGCTCGTTTCTCTCTACACACCTTGCGAATTTTTCAGGCTACAACTACTAAATTATAACGAACTCAGCTGCCAAAAAGGGTATAAAATGCATCACATCAAAGAAATCTGGATCAGTTGCTGGCAGCCGCCAACGCGTGCACAACTAACAAGGTACATCTCACTAATTATCCTTTTTATTCTAGCTCTTGAAGACACATCCTGCCTGTATCCTTTGAGGTCCCGCCCATATCCTGCGAGGTCCTGCACACATCCTTCGAGGTCCTGCGAAAATCCTTTGAGGTCCTGCGAAGATCCTTCGAGGTCCTGCGAAGATCCTTTGAGGTCCTGCGAAGATCCTTTGAGGTCCAGCGAAGATCCTTTGAGGTCCTGCGAAGATCCTTTGAGGTCCTGCGAAGATCCTTTGAGGTCTTGCGAAGATCCTTTGAGGTCCTGCCACATCCTTCGAGGTCCTGCGAAGATCCTGTGAGGTCCTGCGAAGATCCTTTGAGGTCCTTTTTCTGCGTCGAGTGTGTGTCGAGCGTTGATCACCTCTTTTTCAGTGTCGAGTGTGTGCCGAGCGTTGGTCACCTCCTTTCTTAGCGTCGAGTGTGTGTCGAGCGTTGATCACCTCCCTTTCAGCGTCGAGTGTGTGCCGAGCGTTGGTCACCTCCTTTCTCAACGTCGAGTGTGTGTCGAGCGTTGATTACCTCCTTTCAGCGTCGAGTGTGTGCCGAGCGATGGTCACCTCCTTTCTCAGCGTCGAGTGTGTGTCGAGCGTTGATCACCTCCTTTTCAGCGTCGAGTGTGTGCCGAGCGTTGGTCACCTCCTTTCTCAGCGTCGAGTGTGTGTCGAGCGTTGATCACCTCCCTTTCAGCATCGAGTGTGTGCCGAGCGTTGGTCACCTCCTTTCTCAGCGTCGAGTGTGTGTCGAGCGTTGATCACCTCCTTTTCAGCGTCGAGTGTGTGCCGACCGTTGGTCACCTCCTTTTTCAGCGTCGAGTGTGTGCCGAGCGTTAGTCACCTCCCTTTCCCAGCGTAAAGTGTGCGCAGAGCGTTGGCACCTCCCGAGAATACGTGCAGGCAGATCCCGTGGGCCCTACAGTGGACCCGTCGACACCCCTGGTACCCATTCATCCACGACTCCGACGAAACTAGGTCATCACTCGCCCTCCGAGGTCCCTCTCTTTCCCGTCCCGTTAGTCCTAAGTGTTTTGTATGTAGATATAAGTCAATAAATTGAATTTTATAACGTTTAAGACCCCGCCTTTCACTCTCTGTCACTAGATCAAACAAATTTCTGTGACGATCCCTACCCCCGCGAGCTTATCCCAGCTAACGGAGGAAACTCGCCGTTACACCACTAAGACGGGATTTTTGGAAATTCCTACCGGAACGGGCAAAAAGGGGAAAAGTCTCCCCATAGACGGTCTCACAAATTGGAAAAGTGCCCCCCTTAACTGCCTGCCCAAACCACCGAAGGTTAGAAGTTTAAATTTGGTATAAAGGTTCCTCTACTGTAGTAGACATCGACTAAGTTTGTATTTTTGGAATTCCCTACAGGTTTCCCACAAGGGGGATGTTTCTCCTGAAATTCGGTATGTGAGTTCCTCCTTCTGTGTAGGCGTCCGCTTAGACGGAATTTTTGAAATTCCTATCGGGTTGGGAAATTAGGGGAAAAGTCTCCTCCTTGACGTCCTGCCCAATCCCTTTTGGCCAACTTAAAATTTTAAATATGTATTCCCTGGAGTAGGACTAACTCACCGGCAACGTAATTTTTCTATTTTGGAACAGGAACATAGTAAAAATGGGGGTTGATAGGGAAAACTGTCCCCAATAACGGCCTGCCCAAACCGCTGAGGCAACGAAGTTGAAATTTGGTATGAATGTTCCTCATCCATCGCAAACAGCCGCGAAGATGGAATTTTTGTAAATTCCTAAAGGGAGGGGCAAAAAGAATAAAAGACTCCCCTGGGTGGCCTGTAAAAACCCCTTCGGCTAGAAACCTGAAATTTAAAATGTCCCTGGAGTAAGGGCTAACTTATTAGAAACATACTTTTTTGAATTTTGGACAGGGTCGTTATAAAATGGGGGCTCAAAAAGGGAAAGTGGCCCCTTAACGACCTGTCCAAACTGCTGGAAATAGGAAGCTGAAATTCGGTACTTAGGTTCCTCTTCCAGCCTAATTCCAACCGGGAGGGACAAAAAAGAAAAAGTGGACACCCTTGAAAGCCTGCTCAAACTGCTGGAACTAGGAAGCTGAAATTCCCTGTTGATGGATTTTCGGAAATTCCTACCGAGAGGGGCACATATAGTAAAACTTGTTTAGAAACCTGAAATGTAAAACATATGTTCCTTGGAGTATGGGCTCACTTATCGGGAAGGTGCTTTTTTGAATTTTGGAAAGGGACATTGCAAAAATGGGGATTAATGAAGCGAAAAGTGCCTGCCCAAACCGCTGGAGGTAGGAAGTTGAAATTTGATATTAAAGTTCCTCCTCTATTGTAGACATCCGCTAAGATGAGATTTTTGGAAATTTACACAGGTATGGTCAAAAACAGGAAAAGTCTCCCCCTTAACGCCCTTCCAAACTGCTGGAACTAGGGAGCTTAAATTCGGTATTTGGGTTTCTTCTCCAACGTTGACGTCGCCTAACACGGTATTTTTGGAAATTCATACCGGGAGAGGTAAAAAGGGAAAAAACTTCCCCCTTGACGGGCTGGCCAAACTGCTGGATATAGAGACCTAAAATTATATATGTAGTAGGTTCCTCCTCCAACGCAGACGTCCTCTAATACGGAATTTTTGGAAATTCCTACCGGGAGGGGTAAAAACGGAATAACTCTCCCCTTGATGGTCTAACCGAACCCTTCGGCTAGAAACCTGTAATATATAATATGTTTTCCTTGGAGTATGGGCTAACTTATCGACAAGACATTTTTAGGACTTTGGCAGGAACGTGGTAAAAATGGTGGTTTAAAAGGGGAAAATTGCCCCCCCCCCCCCCGCTTAACGTCTGCGTCTTTAGCTAGAAACCTAAAATTTAAAGAAGAACACCAAAACTAAGAAACTAAATAGGAAACGAGTGGAATTGAAACACTACACAAGTGGATATAAACGTTGAACGAGTGGAATTGAAATTATAGACAATGGAAATGGATTGGAAGAGGGAGCGAAAAGGAATGGACTATGGAACGAAATGGAATGAGGAGCGAGATGGCATAGAATGGGGAACGAGTGGAATTGAAATACTGCAGTTAAAAGAGGAATGGAACGGAGCAAGTGCAAAGAAATGGAATGGAAAGAGAAGCGACTGATATCAATATCGATACACAAGACAGTAGGAACGAAATGGAATGAAACGGGGAACGAATGGAATTGGAATAACAGATAATAGGAACGAAATGCAATGGAATGGTGAGCGAAATGGAATCTTTGAAGGAGTTGCATTGGAACACTAAAATTGTTAAACAAAATGGAATTGATTTGAATGACTCAAACTGCCGGAGTTTGGTACTTGAAATTTCGCATGCGATTGAGGCAAGATTATATATATTTGGGACTTTTACTGGGAGGACCAAAAACGGGTGAAGAACTCCAGTAGTGGGAGATTGGGAACTCAATTGTGTTTAATTGCTTTTCGATGAGAAGTCAATTGTGTTTAATTGCTTTTCGATGAGAAGTCAATTGTGTTAATTGCTTTTTGAATCATTTTCTACTATGGGATTTAAATTCTGTTAATTGCTTATTACATATTGTGTGCCCATAGTGTAAAATGGTTGGTGGCTAAAAATCGGTTATGTCTTCCCATAGTGTAAATAGGTGGTAATTAAAAAATCGATTATGTGTTCCAGTAGTGTGAAATGATTGGTGAAAAATCAATTGTGTGGTGGTGGAGGATCGTTTTGAATTCTACAGTTTGTTTTGTGGGTTGTAAATGTAGTAGTGTGAAATGATGTGAGCCACTTAAGAAAAAATTGTCCGTTGTGTGTTTTGATTTAAGGAAAAAAAAAATAAAAAATGTAATATTAAAATGAAAAATCAATTGTGTGGTGGTGGTGGAGGATCGTTTTGAATTCTACAGTATGTTTTGTTTGTTTCTGCCTCTTCTAAATATTCTATATTATTTTGTTTTGGATTTTTGGGGTTGTAAAATCTCGTATTGTGAAATGATGTGAGCCACTTAAGAAACAATTGTCCGTTGTGTGTTTTGATTTAAGGAAAAAATAAAAAAATGTAATATTAAAAATGCAGATATAGGTCAGGCAAGTGTTTTGTTTAATTCTGCCTCTTACTTGTCCGTTATGTGTTTTGATTTAAGGAAAAAATAAAAAAATGTATACTAAAAATAAATTTCATATATTTGATTTTATTAGAATTTTATTTTATATAATAATTCATAAATAAAAACATCATTAAATCTTTGTTCATAAATTAAAATTACTAAAAATTTACATGTTTATAGTACATATTTATAAGATCGTAAACACTATTTTTTTTAAATTTATAGATGACGCAATTACAAGTATCAGGCCCTTCAGTACACCCATCATCAGACCATGGACAACCTTCAAAATGCTCTCCATGTGCTGAAAAAACAATCTCTTTATTCTCATATGAATCGAGATAAGCAGCATTCTGTAAAAGAAAGTTTAAATCTTCTAGAGACATAAACTCCTTATATTCATTAAGGAATTCTATAATATTTTCTCGCATTGACATCTTAATCGTCTGAGTATTTCTTTATTTCTGAATCCATTAGTTTTAAATACAGCAACAATAAATTGTTGTTTTCATAATACTGTGAAATAGAGAGTCAGCACTCAATCTGTCCATATAAGTTATTTGCATCTAAATAAGTGCTTTTTTCATATTGGTCCGTTGAATTTATTCTACTCTCTGGGGTGGGGAATTCTAAAAAAGTTAATTTAAAATTTAATTCATCTTAAGGTTTCATTCTAAAAACAAAAGTCGTCGAAGAAGAAACCACCACCACCATGAGCGCTGTATCAAAATCATTGTTAAACAAATTTGATGACCTCAACAACAAGCCTATTCTCCATACAAAAGATATGGAGGATCTTAAATTATATAATATTTTGAAAGCTATTAAAATGCAAACAAAATATGGAGAAAGTATCCAGATTGAGGTGGAAAACTATGTCATCTTTCTGCCAAAAAGATTTAATGCTATAACAGAGGAAGAGGTAAAGGAGTTTTCATCGGGCAAATACTGCATCAAAAAAGTACCTGCAGTAGGTGACCAACCCTTCCGATTAGTGTTGGAGGTTTTTGATCTTAATGAATTTATTATTCCCAAAATTGGGGAATATCCACAATGGAATTGAAATTGTTAAAATGTATAAACTATTGCATTAAATAAATCGAAAAAATAAAGAAAATATATTAAAATATAAATAATAATTGTTTTTATTTATCATTAATTTCATACAAAAATTTTAGGCATAAGTGACCACAATTAAATGAATTATATTTTTGATGTTGTCTATAATTGTACTCTATATTAGAGCCTAAATATATAACTAATTCGAGAGGTGGCTGCAAATTTCCAAAACTATCGAAATATTCCTTATGATCTTTATTTTTGTAGTATGCTACCCAATGCGTGCCGTCTCCTATTGAGGAGTCTAGGTTGATAATTCCACATTCTATTCGTCGAGGGTGTTTGGGGAGTGAATCTCTCATAAAAATCCCTCTAAAGTTGGGAATATATGCGCTGAACTTAACTAAATCGATGTCAGTAAGTGGTCTCTTGGGGAGCATCTTTAATAGTTTTTTGACATTTTATCGAATACAAGACCATACCCCTTCTTATATGGTTTTAGGTAAAGACCTTTTCCCATTGCTATTGCCTCCATACTCTTATTGTGTCTAGAAGCCTCTTCGAGTTGTTTCTTAGCATCTTTTGCAGCATTAATAGCTTTCACAATAGCTGCTCCACCAGATGATAGACCACCTAAGGCTCCTAGAGCAGTTAGTATTGGTACTAGCGGTAAGAAACCTCCTATTTTGGGTACACTGATAATGCGAGGTATAACAACTTTTGATTTTTTTCCTTTCAGCGATTTATTTAAAATTTTACGAGCAATTTTGATTGCATCATTTATATCTGCAGGTTTATCCTTCTTTAAAGTTGTCGTAGCCATTCGTATTGCGGTGCTAAAGATCTTCTTTCCAAATTTATTTTTTTCCTTTTGGCCCATGCCTAATTTCACTTTAGCCTTCATTGTGTTAGTTATAAAATATGCGTTCGTTTTTTCTCCGATACTGCTGTCTTTGGATAAAACTCGCTCCCAAGCTCGATTTTCGAGTATTTTATCCGCTTGATGTCGCTTATTGATTTTCTTATTTTGAGAATAAGCTATATCGTGCTCTCTACAAGCAGCATCCAACGGATTTATCCCCTTATCACCTCTTTTCAAACGTTTTTGCAGCTTAGTGCCTGGTCCACAAAATTCATAGCCGGGTAAATGAAGTTCAAATGGTAGAGAATTTATAACTCTATCTACTAATCCACCTCCAGTGACAGAACTCATATGATTAATAGGTCTGTGATATTGAAACATCTATTTATATAATCTGAACGCTAATAAAAAGGAAATATTATAATATTAGCTTTAGTAGTTAAAATGCGGTTGATCAAACAACGTAACAATATATTTGTGAGGGATGTGGATTCCACAACAAACACAGATAAGAGGAGAAGAAGGCACAATCCTCTATTACCGAATTCTATAAGAGCACTTATAGTAGGACCTTCCAACTGTGGAAAGACTAACGTAATGATTAGCTTGATTGAAAGTCCGAATGGACTAAAATTTGAAAATATTTATTTATATTCGAAATCATTATTTCAACCTAAATATGAGTACTTAAAGAAGCTCATATCACCGATTAATGGAATGGGGTATTTTACATTTTCTGACAATGACAGCGTTATCCCACCACACGAAGCTAAAAATAACTCTATAATTATATTTGATGACGTTGCATGTGAAAATCAAAATACTATACGTGCATACTTTTGTATGGGTCGTCATAAAAATGTGGATTCATTTTATTTATGTCAAACTTATACCCGAATTCCTAAACATTTGATACGAGATAATGCCAATATGATTATAATGTTTAAGCAGGATGAAATGAATATGAAGCATGTATATAGTGATCATGTTGGAACGGATATGACCTATGAGCAATTTTCTAAAATATGTCGAGAATGTTGGAAAGAAAAATATGGATTTTTAACAATAAGTAAAGATGATGAATTAAATGCTGGCCGCTATAGAAAGTCATTTAATATTTTTATTGAAATATAAGTTAGCTGCAATAATAAGATGACATTAGTAACGCTTCAAATCTTGAATCGGATGGATTATCAAGTCAAAAAGTTAAAAATTTATTACATCCTTTTATAAATTAAACTGATACTGAATAAACTTAATCTGTTTCTGATCTATTCCTGGTCTGTTTCTGATATATTTCTGGTCTGTTTCTGATATATTCTTGGTCTGCTCCTGATCTGTTTCTGATTAATATGACTGAAGTGTTGGAAGAACTGGTAAAGGCAAGAAACGTTTTAAAGAAGAAATTCCGAAGCATAAAAACGGGTGAAGTCAACTCACATGAAATACTCGAAGATACTTTTAAGCCCGTAACTAATCCGTTGAAAGAATTAATCAAAATTTCTAGTAAAAGAAAGAGAATTTCTAAAGGCGAAAAAGAAGAAATTAAAAATGAAATCAAAAATGAAATGGAAAATGAGAGTAGTTTATCGCTTAGGAAATTACCAATGAAACTGGAGACAAGTACCCCAAAGAAAGATTATACGAGAAATGAATACAAAACAATTGATGATGAGGATGAGGATGATTTTTACTATCAAACTGAACCCCCAGTTAATGTTACTAACAATAATACAACAACAAGCTCAATCGATTTATCACTTTTAGGTCAAAAAAATGAACTAGATACGCTTTATGGTCCTCACAAAGACTCGAATGGTGAGTGGAAATTTGGCAACAGCTACATTAAGTTGAATGAGGATAAAATTATGATAGGAAATCAAAATTGGTTACTAACGCCTGGTCTGCTTCAGCTAATGTTTCATAGAATACCAAAAAACTATGATAAAACAGAATTAGATATTTACAAAAAGATTTTAATGGATACAAATGCTCACAAAAGAGATTATAATTCTGATGGCCAAATAAAGGGTACAAGGGCCTACAAGTATCAAAATATTATCAGCAAATTATTTAAAATTGATAAAACAGGGAGCGGTCTTATGAAATTGAATTCTAGTAAACCTAATTATATTTATTGGGATGATCCGAATGAGTTAGTTGATCGCCTCAGACTATTAATCGCCTCTCAAGCTGCTGGTCATAATAATCATAATAATGAAATAGTTTCGATTATCGAAGAATTGCAGGAAGCTGGTATAATAGTATAAAATATCAAATTTTATGAGTTCAGTTAATATACTGAGAATGTCTGTCGACAAGTTCGGACACTATTACAATTCTAAGCTAAACTATGATAATAATATAATAAGGAAGAATGAGTCGAAAATGTTTAATCTCGTTTTGGATAGTGATAAAAACCTTAATCTACAAAACAAAAGGATTAAAAATGTTGCGAGCCCTATGGAAGAAAACGACGCCGTCACAAAAGATTTTCTTCTCTCACAAATCAACCAATTTCAAACAGACGTACTTTTGAATATATATAACAAAGATGATGATAGGTATGAGAAAATTTCCAATATGAATCAAAGACTAAAATCGTACATGGACGAAAAACTTGAGCTGTTGCGTCAACAAATTAACTATTTGAAAACTTTAGTACTAAAATTCGTGTCAGAGGAAGAGGGGTTTGTTGCGGTGTCTAAATAAAATAAAATATTTAAGCAATGGTATAAAGACGAATGATACAATAATAAACTGTTTAATATATAATATCGATAATGAATAAGAAGAGAATTTTGGTGAAAGAGTTGCATAAACAAGCTCGAAAAAATTTTAAACGTCGAAGAGTTATAATGAAAGGTATAGATGACTTATGGCAAGCTGATCTGGTTGAAATGGGAAATTATTCATCGGATAACAAGGAATATCGATATCTGTTGACAGTAATTGACACATTCTCAAAATTTGCTTGGGCCGCACCTCTTAAATCTAAAAGTGCATCTGATGTTTGCAAATCAATGGAAAATATTTTCGGCCTAGGTCGTATACCGAAAAACTTACATACTGATGACGGCAAGGAATTCTTTAATAAAATCTTTGCTAAATTGATGAAAAAGCATAATATTAATCACTACTCAACGTATAGTGTAATGAAGGCATCTATTGTTGAACGCTTCAATAGAACTCTTAAAGGTATGATGTGGAAGGAATTTAGCTACAACGGATCATATCACTGGATTGATTTATATAAAAATTTAATTGATGATTACAATCGAAAAGTTCATCGTACGATTAAAATGGCGCCCATAAACGTTAATTCTGCAAATGAGAAAATATTGCTAAATACAGTATATAATCATCTGAAAATATACAAAATCTCAAAATTTCATGTTGGAGATTACGTACGCATCAGTAAATATAAACATATTTTTGAAAAGGGGTACACGCCGAACTGGACAACAGAAATTTTTAAAATCAAATTTATAAACAATACATACCCCGCAACATATATTTTGGAGGATTACCAGGGAAAGAAAATTGAAGGTGGATTCTATGATGAGGAACTCTCAAAGACTCGATTTCCCGATACATATCTTGTTGAAAAAGTGTTTAAAACTAAGGATAATAAAGTATTCGTGAAATGGTTGGGTTTCTCAAATCATCACAATTCTTGGATTAATAAAAACGAGATATTATAATATGTATGATTACTTTTAAGACTATAGAGTTAAGTATAAAAGGACTAAATGTTTTGTCAACTATATTAATTGAATGAAAACCTTCCACTTGATAACACATTAAAAATTTTCATATATTAGCAGAGGGGTAGAAAAATGGATAAAATTTTTAAGAGTTCTGAGATTAGATATGAAAAACTAAAGTATTGTAATTATTGTGGTAGTAATGATCACAATGAAAATAATTGTAATCAGAAGAAAGATGATAATAAAATTAAGAATTGGGAATCTTCCAAAAAGAAGTGAAAGTTAAAATTTATCAATAAGAAATATATATATATGCATATCCGTGTAGTATATTTAATAACAAAAAAGTAAAAATAAAAAAATATACATCCTTTTAAAACCCAACGTTTTTGTTTTGTTTACTACATTAATAAATCGGAAAGCAAAATGTCAATAACACTAACATTGAGCGGAAATTCCTCAAATTTATCAGCAAACTATTTTCCTCCAATAAATTTAAATGATGATTATGAGTGTGCTCTCATAGATTTCCACTCCTACAACAGCATACCAAATGTGGACACAAACAATAATTTATTTCACATCGGTAATAAAATTATTACAATACCTATTGGATCGTATGAGCTGAACGATATTGTCGATTTTATAAAGGAGGAATATGAGAGAGATGAATTGGGGGAGAAGAAAATTTTTATAGAAGCTAATAATAATACAATGCAAGTCAAAGTATATAGTACGGAAGATTCGATATACTTTAACAAGAACAATTCGATAGGGGAATTGTTTGGCTTCAATAAAAAAGTCCTCTCTCCCTCTGTAAATAATTTTTCAGATCTACCAGTAAATATTTTTAAGGTCAATCTCTTGCGAATAGAATGTAATATTGTAGTAAATACTTATATAAACAATTCTCATGCACATACCTTACATGAGTTTGCAATAAATGTCCCACCTGGCTATAAAATGGATGAAATACCTAGAAATCTCATTTATTTGCCAGTGAACTCTAAAGAAGTAAGTTCACTAACACTACGGATTGTTGATCAACACGGCGATTTTATTAATTTTCGAGGAGAAGTAATAACTATTCGATTACATTTAAGGCCCAGAAAATAATGATAATTTACAGCAAAGAAATTGTAACAAATAACATTCCATATACCACATCATTACCACCAAAATACATATTGCCACCAGTTACACCGAAGCCAACACCATCGTCATTGTTATCGTCACATTTAGCCAGCAAATTGACTGAATCAAATATAAATTTTCTCAAATCATTGAATTTCCAATTAAAAAAACAACAACAACGTCATCAACAATGAGTTCCTTAATTAATGTTTTGGGTGTACCCTTATCGGATGATAATATTATAAAAAAAGATTATCACACATACACTCCGTACTTGCAATCATTTAACAATAACGATGAAATAAGAATCTCAATACAAAATCAGGATTTATATGTTTTGCCAAGTGAAAGTTTTATTTACATTGAAGGTTCCGTTGAAGATAGCGATAGTAATAAATTAGTACCATCTTCTACTAATTTCAGATTGAAAAACAATTTTGTTGCTCATCTATTTGACGAAATTCGTTATGAGCTCAATGGTGTTGAAATTGACCGTACTAGACACCTAGGTGTTTCAAGCACTATCAAAAATTATGTTTCATTGATGGCAATGGACGGTGCTGTCATGGAAAATGCTGGTTGGAATAAAGTAGATGATCTAAATGTGCTAAATGGACACTTTAACTTTTACGTACCATTAAAAGTATTATTGGGATTTGCTGAAGACTTTAATAAAATTATTTTAAATTGTAAACATGAATTGATTCTACTACGAAGCAAAAGTGATGATCAGCTGGTATACTCAACTGCATCTACTGAAAAACCAAAAATTACTATTAAGAATATTTCATGGAGGATACAACATGTACATCTTTCCGACTCGAGTAAAATAAATATGATTAAAATCATACAAAAGGGAGTAAATTTACCAATAGCATTCCGCAGTTGGGACTGCCATTATAATCCACAGTTAACAACAGGAACTAATCACATTTGGAATGTTAAATTGTCTTCAAATAGAGAACGACCCCGTTTTGTCTTGATAGCCTTTCTGCATGACAATAAATTCGTTAATTGTGATTTAACCAACCTCAAAGTCCACTTAAACTCAGATTCATATCCTTATGATGATCTTAATATTAAATTCGATCAAGAACGCTTTGCCATCCTATATGATATGTATGTCAGATTTCAGCAAAGCTACTATATGAGAGAACCTCAACCTCTACTCACTTGCCAAGAATTCAAAAATAAAGCTCCTATTACCGTTATCGATGTAAGCCACCAAAACGAGTCGGTTGCAGGGGGTCCGATAGATATAAAAATTGAGTTTGAGACAGGCACTAATATTCCACCAAACTCATCAGCTTACTGCATCCTTATTCATGATCGTTTAATTGAATATACTCCTCTGACAGGGCAGGTTCATAAAATTGTTTAAGCAATAGAAATGTCAAAAATGGTTTTTATTGATCTTCAAGGCTTTAGAGGAGATTCAAATAGTTTTATTGTAAAGGAAATTGCATTGGTGTTCGACGCTAAGGAGTATATAAATTTCATCGTAAAACCACCCTTCGATTACATTCATTTGTCAGCAGCGAACCAAAGACAAGTCAATTGGTTAACAAAAAACCATCATCATCTACAGTGGGAAGATGGATCTGTATCATTCAAGTCTGTTTGTAAATTTCTCAAAGTAAATACAATTAATTCGTGCATTTTTGTAAAGGGTTTGGAAAAGAAAAAATGGCTGGAGGATATGTTGCAGAAAAATGTATTCAATATAGAAAATATCAATTGCTGTAATTTGAAACAACTCGATGAAAAATATCCCGATTGCATCCGTTGTAGTTCTCACAATCATGGAACTTGTGCTCTGAAAAATGCTCTTTTACTTCAAAAATTTTTTAAACTTCAAAAGAAGTGAACCCCAATTTGCCATTTGAATAAAAAAAGAAATTTTTATTGTTTTCAAAAATCTTTATTTATATTTAATACATATTATTATCGAAAATTAACTAAATATAAAAAATAAATTAAATAAAATCTTAATTATTAAAATTAAATATATTAAGAAAAAGTGTTTTATTTCCTAATAATCGATACTATCAAATATTAGATCGTTAGAATCATTCTGGAATTGTAGTAAATCAATATTTACTTGCATAATAGTATTATCACCATCCTCATCAAAACTAAAATTATGATTTAGACATTTTAGACAGTTATTATCGGGGGTTTTATTATCCTCATCATATTCACAATGACCCCTAGCAACTGTGTTAACCTGATTGCTCATAATTATTCGTTTTTCGTCTTGATAACTTAAAACAATTTTATAGACATTTATTGTGAAAACTTTATGTAATTTTGATAAAAACAAACACATATTATCGGAAAAAATTTTACGTTCAAATAAAGCAGTTTTATAATCAAACATGCAATATTTGTTTAAAGCTGACTTTTTAACCCCCTTTGATTTTTTAATTTCTTTATTGTCAATAGTTTTAATGGAATACATTTTCGATCTGAGACCGACAAATTCAGTCATAATTATACCATTATTCTCATCCTTCATTTTACCCAAAACTTTTTTATTCAATAATGGTATACCATAAGGATTATCAACGCGATAATCTGAGGTATCAAATTCAGACAAAAAATCATTAAGTATATCATTGTAAAAATCTTCCGTTTTGATTGAATAAATAAATGAATCTGTGTCCATATAATTGAGGATAATATTTTCCCCATATTTTGCCTTCATTATCCTATAATGGAAATCATACATTTTCCATTTAGATAGTTCAAGCACGGCAAAACCTATGTATATGGGTTTGTCATATAATACATTAACTCTCCCCATCTGAACTGCAAACAAGTCATCGCAAAACTTGGCAATGCTTTTGAAATTTGGGCGAGAAACAAAATATCTTACCCCTCGACGATTTCTATTTTCACTCTCCCAGTTTTTTGCGATTTTAACATCTACCCTCTTCTCAACATTTTCCATGGTTTTCCCATAGACAGCGTTATTCAGAAGTTTGAAAAAATCCTTTTCAAATGTATTTCGTGCTTTTGCTCTATGGTCTGTATTTAAGTTTATATATTTCTGAAGCCATGGAGACTGATTAAATTTTACCCCCCTATGGTATTTTGTACAAATTAAACCATTTGCAAGACATTGCTTAAGGTTTCGATAATGAATCTGATAATTACTTTTATTAGTCAAGTCTGCAATAAGTTTTTTATATTTGGACTCTCCAACTACTTTGCTTTCCGGAGCAAAAGGCAGATCATTATGAAGTTTATGAAGAGAGTGAGGATATGTTAAATCAACCTCTAAAATGTAGCCGATAGGAGAAGTATCGGATATTTTATTTGGATCAAATTCGTTTAAGGAGTTCTCGTCAAGCCACTCAAATTCTCCAGTTGGAAGATACTGAGACATTGCCCATCCATATAAGTTATTTGCATCTAAATAAGCTAAATATTCAGATGGTTTACTACTATCATAATCATCTATATACTTATTATTGGCTTTGGTATGTCTCTGGGAACATTGTACGAGACCCCCCCTTATTCCTTTTTGTATAAAAAGATACATATCTTTATCTGTGAATAATTCTAATTCTTTCTTTGTCGTTTTAAGCATGGCGTCCCATGAAAGACCGGGGGCTGTATAATAATGAGCTGGATCTAATTTATATATAGATTTACAAATTTTCCTAAAGTTTTCAAATATGTCTGCCAACAACAGCACATCTGTTTTCAAATATAATTTTACATAATCCAACAGGTTCTCACATCTAAACTCATTCCAAACATTTTTCGCGTGTTCATAATCTTCTTCGGAACATTCGGCATCATTTAAAATATTAAAAAATTTATCTCGACTGGGGAGTTCAGTCTCATTGAATCTATCCAATGAATCTATATAAGAGTATGGAAAAACACCCTTTCTTCTTATTAAATTAAAATGATTTTCATCAGCGAAATTTTTGCGGACAATATATAAATCCTCAACATGTAAATTTTTTGCTAGGGAATCCAAACTGGAAGCCATAAATCTGAATGAATCAAGAAATCTTATTTCAAATTTTTCTTTAGTAGAATTTTCAAGAAATGGTAGATGCACAGACAAAGCTATATATAATTCCTTGTTGAGAGGAAGAACATTTATATCACTATTTGGAATATTATTAAGATATTTAAAGAACATATGACAATCATATGATGAAAAATTGTGGAAAAATACTGGAATAAACTTGGGTTTCCTATATTTTAAATTACAATCATTGTGTGCAGCTCCTCTATATTTGCCAGTGAAATGACAGTGGTCTTTCACTTTTGAGAAATAAATCTCCTCTTCACAAATATGACACATATTAGAAGAATTATGAAAATTGATATCTTCTGCCGTCATATTAATTTCAACTTCTTTATAAATATAATTCTTATAAATGTTTTTTAAATCTTCAACTAAATCTTTGACAAAAACTGTGGGTGCATCTTCACCAACATAAATTTTAAACTTATCTAAATTTTCGTTAAAGCTACATTTTATAAAATAACTAAATGCACATGGAATGTGCTGTTGTATTTTCCTAGTTTTAACACTAACCTCTTCATTTATACTACTTAATACCGATTCAAAATCAGCATACACCGTGAATGGCAAATCCAGTTCCTTATGAACATTCGAATACTTTATGGTAGCATCACTTTCATCTGGCATTCTTGTGCAAATTTTATTGCAATTTTGTTTATGTTCTAATATGCATGCCTCACTTTCTTTGTAAGTGAGGCATGCATTACATATAAATATTTTTCCGTGATGTCCTGTCAAACTGCTACGAATAAATCTGTAAATAAATAAAAAGAGTAAATAACAAACATTAAAAAAAAAAAATCGAGATACATTTTAATCAATATTAAAAAAATAAATTTTTAAATTTTTGCTACTAACCTTGAAATATCTTTTATTAGCACATAATGTGATCTATCTTCCTCTATGAGAAGAAGAAGATTTACGTGATATCGCTTCTCCTCCTTTGTGAGATAATAGGGTCCGACTATCCTTTTCTCTTCGTATCCAAAGACGTTGACACTGATATCTTCATTTTGTCTTTCAAAATCTCTCAAGTTCTTTAGAGGTAGTGGAAACGTGAGGTTGAGAAAATTTAATTCGATGTTGTTCACTATTATTTTGTGTTCGGCTATACTACAGTTTATGTTGTATGATGAACATTGTGTTTCTTCATCATGAGACAATCCTCTTGCACAATACAATGCAGCAATAAGACTCCATTTGAAACAATAAACATCTTCATTATGGATATTCGTAAATGCTTTTTTCATTCTTAATTCCTTTGGAAGTGTAATATATTGTGATCCTCTTATAATGTTTGCTTCATTCACATTAATATTTAAACATTTTATATTTATAAGAGACCACCCACTATCTCTTTCTTGGAACTCAGACATTTTGTTCCGGATTTCATTAGTTTGCATATTATAGGTGTCTTTCAAGTCATCGCTTAGAGTGACCATTATCATTTTTGTTATGTGAGCTATTGTAGCTCCCAACACTTCATGCTCAGTTATTTTCACATAATCACATACAAGCTCCATATTAAACTTGTATGTTATGTGTTTGACTTGGCAATCCTTAAGCAATTCAATCAAAATTACTTCCTCTTTTTTAAAAAATTCCTCCGGCATAATAATTTCTTCCTTCTCATTTTCTAACACATAAACTGCTAACCTTTCATTATAATCACTGCTTCTTACAGTGAGTCGAGGGTTAATTGTCCTTATCCCACAAGTATTGCGATGTTGAAGTGTACGTATGTGTTGTGCATAGTTTATGCTGGCAACCGCTACATTGCAAGGAACACAAAATTTCATTGAAGAGGTTGCATGAGTCGTTTCATGCTCCTTCATCGAGGAACGGTTAAGGAAAAACTTTCCACATTCAACACAATGTTTCTTCTTATGTTGAAGCATATTACGTTTGCTGTTGAAAGCAGTTTGGCATATTAAACAGGAGAACATTTTGACTTATTTATTTTTAGAATTTAAATAAAATTTTTTATTAATTAAATACTTTTATATTTCTTTTTTTAATTTTATTTAATCTTTTTGTAATAAATTAAAAATTTATTGAGAGTCTTTTTTACAGTCGATTTTTTTAATAAATTTTAAATTTATTTAGAAGCTTTTTCACAGTTGAATTTTTTAAATTTTTTATATTTTTTTAGAATTGAGTTTTATAAGAAATTTAAAATATTTAAGTATTTAAATTATTTTTCACAACGACTTGCTAAAAATTTTAGTAGTACTCTATACGATGTAGTATAAGATACTGAACTTAATTTTCTAAATGAAACCAAAAGTATGATCAGTTAATCAAAAAGTTTCGTTAGAAAATCTGCAGCGATTCAAGTTCGGTTGTCAAAAGGTCAATCCAAAACAAAATAAATATAGAATAATTACAAGAGGCAAAACTAAACAAAACACTTGCATGACCTATATCTACATTTTTAAAAAATATAACATTTGTAGTATTTAAAACGATCCTCTGAACAACACATATGCCACACATATAGTATTATTTATGACCCTTAAATAAAAAAAAAAAAAAACTTAAAAATCCCTTAAATCAAAACACATAACGGACAATTCTTTCTTAAGTGGCTCAAATCATTTCACACTATGCCCCACACAATTGATTTTTGACCATACAATACAAAACAAAATAATATAGAATAATTACAAGAGGCAAAACTAAACTTCAAAACGATCCTCTGAACAACACATATGCCACACATATAGTATTATTTATGACCCTTAAATAAAAAAAAAAAACTTAAAAATCCCTTAAATCAAAACACATAACGGACAATTCTTTCTTAAGTGGCTCAAATCATTTCACACTATGCCCCACACAATTGATTTTTGACCATACAATACAAAACAAAATAATATAGAATAATTACAAGAGGCAAAACTAAACTTCAAAACGATTCTCTGAACAACACATCTGCCACACATATAGTATTATTTATGACCCTTAAATAAAAAAAAAAAAACTTAAAAATCCCTTAAATCAAAACACATAACGGACAATTCTTTCTTAAGTGGCTCACATCATTTCACACTATGCCCCACACCATTGACTTTTATATTTAGGCTCTAATATAGAGTACAATTATAGACAACATCAAAAATATAATTCATTTAATTGTGGTCACTTATGCCTAAAATTTTTGTATGAAATTAATGATAAATAAAAACAATTATTATTTATATTTTAATATATTTTCTTTATTTTTTCGATTTATTTAATGCAATAGTTTATACATTTTAACAATTTCAATTCCATTGTGGATATTCCCCAATTTTGGGAATAATAAATTCATTAAGATCAAAAACCTCCAACACTAATCGGAAGGGTTGGTCACCTACTGCAGGTACTTTTTTGATGCAGTATTTGCCCGATGAAAACTCCTTTACCTCTTCCTCTGTTATAGCATTAAATCTTTTTGGCAGAAAGATGACATAGTTTTCCACCTCAATCTGGATACTTTCTCCATATTTTGTTTGCATTTTAATAGCTTTCAAAATATTATATAATTTAAGATCCTCCATATCTTTTGTATGGAGAATAGGCTTGTTGTTGAGGTCATCAAATTTGTTTAACAATGATTTTGATACAGCGCTCATGGTGGTGGTGGTTTCTTCTTCGACGACTTTTGTTTTTAGAATGAAACCTTAAGATGAATTAAATTTTAAATTAACTTTTTTAGAATTCCCCACCCCAGAGAGTAGAATAAATTCAACGGACCAATATGAAAAAAGCACTTATTTAGATGCAAATAACTTATATGGACAGATTGAGTGCTGACTCTCTATTTCACAGTATTATGAAAACAACAATTTATTGTTGCTGTATTTAAAACTAATGGATTCAGAAATAAAGAAATACTCAGACGATTAAGATGTCAATGCGAGAAAATATTATAGAATTCCTTAATGAATATAAGGAGTTTATGTCTCTAGAAGATTTAAACTTTCTTTTACAGAATGCTGCTTATCTCGATTCATATGAGAATAAAGAGATTGTTTTTTCAGCACATGGAGAGCATTTTGAAGGTTGTCCATGGTCTGATGATGGGTGTACTGAAGGGCCTGATACTTGTAATTGCGTCATCTATAAATTTAAAAAAAATAGTGTTTACGATCTTATAAATATGTACTATAAACATGTAAATTTTTAGTAATTTTAATTTATGAACAAAGATTTAATGATGTTTTTATTTATGAATTATTATATAAAATAAAATTCTAATAAAATCAAATATATGAAATTTATTTTTAGTATACATTTTTTTATTTTTTCCTTAAATCAAAACACATAACGGACAAGTAAGAGGCAGAATTAAACAAAACACTTGCCTGACCTATATCTGCATTTTTAATATTACATTTTTTTATTTTTTCCTTAAATCAAAACACACAACGGACAATTGTTTCTTAAGTGGCTCACATCATTTCACAATACGAGATTTTACAACCCCAAAAATCCAAAACAAAATAATATAGAATATTTAGAAGAGGCAGAAACAAACAAAACATACTGTAGAATTCAAAACGATCCTCCACCACCACCACACAATTGATTTTTCATTTTAATATTACATTTTTTATTTTTTTTTTCCTTAAATCAAAACACACAACGGACAATTTTTTCTTAAGTGGCTCACATCATTTCACACTACTACATTTACAACCCACAAAACAAACTGTAGAATTCAAAACGATCCTCCACCACCACACAATTGATTTTTCACCAATCATTTCACACTACTGGAACACATAATCGATTTTTTAATTACCACCTATTTACACTATGGGAAGACATAACCGATTTTTAGCCACCAACCATTTTACACTATGGGCACACAATATGTAATAAGCAATTAACAGAATTTAAATCCCATAGTAGAAAATGATTCAAAAAGCAATTAACACAATTGACTTCTCATCGAAAAGCAATTAAACACAATTGACTTCTCATCGAAAAGCAATTAAACACAATTGAGTTCCCAATCTCCCACTACTAACTCCTTTTAATTACCTGTTCAAACACTATCCACGGAATATGAAACTTATGTAGCATTGAAACATACTCTCCAAAAAGTTAAACAAATTTTCTAAAAGAGAAAAAACCTTAGAAAAAGAATGGAACTTATGTATTCTGATATTTAAACTGCAGGTAACGAAGCACCGATGGAAGAAACCGACGCAGTAAATTTTCCAACTGAATTTGTGAATTTACTTGAATTGCCAGGTCTACCTTTACATAAACTGGAATTGAAAAAAACTTTAAGGCACGCTAACAACGTAGCGGGCTTTGCCCGCTATCTTTAATATTATAAATCGATTTCCAACCCTGCTTTACGTTATTTATTTTCATTCAAAACACAAATGAACAAAACTACTTACGGGTGTATCTACCTAAGTTCGCACGTTACCAAATTATCTTGACATACACACGTATATTGGAATTTGTAATGGATTCATTACTAGCAATCCACTTTCATGAGAAAAAGCGATCAAATATTTATTTATTTTAAACCTATTGTTGTGTCAGAATTATTTATTTGTGGTGGCTGGGTGAAGACTTTAATTATAAAAACTGTACTTTAAATAAAAAAAGCGAATTTAAAATACGACCACGAATGCGACCCATCTACGCCGATGGCTTGAACAACAGACAATTAATTGTTACATGCTCCCGTGTTGGTATTCTAAATGATTTATTTATATAAAAATGAAGAGGCAAAAAATAGTGTTTGTACTTAAACATTACAATAAATTTACCTTAACAATTATTTTACCTTAACAACAAATATTGTGTTTTATTTTATCTAAAAGAAATTTAATTCTAAACTTTAAGGCACGCTAACAACGTAGCGGGCTTCGCCCATAGATTCTATGAAAAGTTTCACTGGAAAATTTTCAGTGACAATTTTCATTGAAACTATGAAGAAGTTCACTACGGAAGTGATGGTAATTCTCTCAGTATATGTACATTTTTTTTAGTGCAATCGGATGAAAACAATTTTGGTTACGGAGTTTACATTTCGTTACTTCCCAACAGAATCAGACATTACCGAGTAATTAAGCGAGTAAGTAGGACACAAAGGGTTTCACTACTTACCAGGCTATTTACTCGCAACATTACTTTTGTTCGCGATGTCCAAAAATTCATGGGTGGTCATTACCCTCTCGCTTACAAATAATGAGTTACCCATAGTGGAAGAATAAGTAGTTACTCACAAAGATAGAATCAGTGGTTACTCAGAAGTTAGGAAATAAGTGTTAGAAAATATAACTTTTTACCTCGAAAAATTTTCTATTCAGTTGAAAAAATGCTCGAAACAATTTAATAAATAAAATATTAATTAAAGTGCCTAGCATAATAATTTAAAAACCTTATAACACATTTATAAAATGAATTTTGTATAAGAAATTTGTTTTATAAGTCACTTATAAATTTTAAAAGTGATTATGCATATGACCCTAAATCAGTACTTACTTAATCAATTACCAGTAAGTGATTACTTTCCAAGAATATATAAGTACTTCTATAACTTATTGTCAGTAAGTCATTATTCTGTATTTTAAAGTAATGCAAATGGTAATGACCTATCATTACTTGGTAATCCGTATGGTAATTTGTGTCATTACCATTTTTTTGATGGGTTAGCATTTCATTGTTTTGGGATCGATATTCCAAGTTATTACTGACCTTATTTTGACAAATGTGTATAACAATCCCTGAGGGAAATGAAGGGTCGATTGATCCAAAGTGACAAATCTATGATAGGTGAATAGGGGACATGTTACAAAACTTGTAACAACATTTTCACTATGTGCGGGGGTATCACTCAGTCGCGGCCAGGGTCTGTTCGTTTTTTTATTTAAAATTATATACTTTGTTAACTTTATTTGCTTAACACATAACAAAACCACTTTTACCCTTGAACTGACACAAAACGTTGAGTGTAAGCTGACCAAACCAGTCCGCCCACCCCCTAACTTAGGTTCCCAAGTAAAACCTAAACATGCGTCTCCGTTTTACTTGCTAACTGTCATTCAACCCGTACTACCTTTATTAAAGTCCGAAACATACGTCTCAATGACTTGCCTGGTTGAATGCCACGCACTAACTAACTCTGCATATACTGTGTACCCTCTGTTATATCATCCAAAATGTTCACACATACACTAACATGTATACCAAATGATGTTTGTTGACAACTAGTGATTGAAAACATGTTATCGATAACATGAACAGCTGATCTCACACAGGGTTGTCACTAGGGATGCCGATCCCGAAATCCCGATCCCGAAAATCCCGGGATTTTCGGGATTTAGAAATCCCGAAATCCCGGGATTGGACTTGAAAAAATCCCGGGATTTCCGATTTCATTATTTGGCATATTTTACCTCTTTTTGTATTTGTTTTTATTGTTATATTCGACCAAAATCACATAAATCTAATATCTTATTAAATGTTATTAAAAAACTAATTTTTCCTATTCATACACTTATAAAAAAAATTAGTACAAAAGTCAAACGCTAAACGCGTTCTGATTAAATTGAACTAATTTTTCTGTTATTTTCTCTAAAAAAGTCTGTAGAAATAGGTCAGAATTCTGCTAAAATAACAGGAAATAGTACATGTATTTGCGCCAGCACAATTTTGACCTATGCATTTGTACGTAATTTTTTTACGAGTGTAAGTAATAGATTCAAATAGATTACAGATTGAATAAATCTGAATAAAAACCTTAATAATTGAAAACTTTTATTCAGCTGTTGAACTTTTAAAAATCATAATTCAGCTTTATTTATTCTTTAAACGGATATGTTTTTATTTATTTTATTGATGATTTGCTAAAATCATAACTTCATTCAAAATAATTTTGCCGACTAAAAACAGCAAGTTTTTGTTAAATTATAAAAATCTCACAAACTGCCTTTCTGAAATCAGCAGAGGTATGTGTTTAATATAGTATGTAATGTTAGTTGATTTAAAAAAACTAATAGTCACTAAATATTTCTGATGATTTCGGCAGAGTAGTTTGTATTTGCATTCAATAAATTTTTTACAAATATAACTAAAAATTTGTAGATAAGCAGTGTTTCGACTAGTTAAAAAGTTTCTTCAGAAGTAAATTGTAATTTGAAATTTACTTAAATTTAACTCATAAGTATATTACGTATATGTCGGAAATTTAACAATTGTTTAGCAAACAAGTTCTGCTGATTTCAGTAGATTTAATCGCGGAACCTTTTTTACTAATTTTAAGTAGCTTTCTCTGCTATGTTTACATACTTATTTCTATGAATGGAGTTTCTGTTTAAAGCCAGATTCACAATGCTGTAGTACTCCATATTTTTTGTATCATGCTATCTCTATTTTATATACTCCACTATGCAGCGAGGAGTACTCCAGCATTGTGAATCCGGCTTAATTTGTTTATTTCTTCATACTACAGAAAATAATGAGTAGATTTATAATGAATTATTTTAATTTGTAGGATTTATTTGAGCTATTTGGTTTTAAAATTAAAAATATGATGAAACAAGAAAATCCCGAAACCCCGAAAAATCCCGAAATCCCGAAAAATCCCGGGATCCCGATAAATCCCGGGATCCCGAAAAATCCCGGGATCCCGGGATTTCAATTTTCAAAATCCCGAATCCCGGGATTTGTAAAAACCAGTCCCGTTCGGCATCCCTAGTTGTCACCCATAATTCAAATTAACGGACAATAATATTATTTAATAAGAAAAATTATAAGATACATATACGAAAATTTATATAATTAATTTAATTCATTTGTGTGGGCCAAAACGACTTCTATGGACTTTGGTCCTCACAAACTTATGCAATCCAAAATGTCGGTGTATCAAAAAGTGGTAATTGCAGCAAAATATTCAACCTCGTAACTATTGAAATGGAGGCAAAACGTTAACTGGTTCATTTTGGATATATCATATAACTGGAGAAAAAGTATCATACCATCAAATTGACAACAGTAACTAGTACTGTTACAGTGGAAGTAGTGATATAACACAGAACAGGTGCAGTATAATTAGATGTATATGAAAAAATGGCAATCGGTGCCGTTAAACACCTGTGACAAAGTGCATATAATACTTAACTTTGAGGCCACAAAAATCATGACATAATACTAAACTATGAGTATTTCAAAAATACTGATTACGGAACTGTGCGGGTACGAATAAGCATAATAGACATTGACAATAAAAAACACTATACTCATAAAAAAAGCCCGTACAAATAGTTAAAAATTCTGCTAAAATAACAGGAAATAGTAAATGTATTTGCGCCAGCAGAATTTTCAATGAAGCTGAGCATTATGGTCTGCTAAATTTAGGTAAGCTAAATTTTACACACTGATAAATACACAGACAATTCTAGTTAACTTAGCTAAGAAATTTGAACTAAATTTAACAGAAATATTACCTGATTTAACTGAAAATTTCTGCTAAAATGTCGCTTACAATCTTGGTTTTTGGGCTCTATATATCTGTCCCGAGACAGGCCCATATTTATTTTTGAGATTATAGGTGGTAGGTTGTCCATTTTGCTCTATCTCGCTTAGTTTCCGAGATATAAACCATTTTGTGGTTATATGTATAATAAAAAATTATGAAACATAAGTTACTAAAAATTAATATATTATGAAACATAAATTACTAAAACTTAAAGTTGCGTTTACACTTGCATCGAAATCCCGAGATTTCGCTATTCACCACTCTCAAAAAACAATGAAGAAAAGCATATAAACGTTAAATTTTTAGATAATTAATTTATTAGACCCAACTATGTGTGCTTTATTAAAAATTGCACATATATATGCTTTTCTTCATTGTTTTTTCAGAGTGGTGAATAGCGAAATCTCGGGATTTCGATGCAAGTGTAAACGCAGCTTAAGATGCAAAGTTAGTTCAATACTAAATTTTAAGAAAAAATAACAGAAAAAATCAGTTCATTTGCGCCAGAACGCGTCTAACAGACTTTTGTACTAACTTTTTTTTATAAGTGTAGAGAAACTCAAATCACTAGTTGACCCCTTAGTGATTCGACCAGAATAGATTCTAAGATTAAATTTATGTGTTTTTTAAATATATTAATGGAACAGTTTTTTTTAAATATGCTACTCTCAATTTTATAAAAATAACTAAAAACAACCTCAAAAACCCAAAATGACCCGAAAGCGAAGTTAGTGGAGAATACAGGAATGGGCTTTGTAAATTTCATACATATTTTTTTTATATGTCAACTTGAGAGGGTTTTATTTAAAACCCGATTCCATATTCTATAACGCGATAGACGATTATCGTACACTTTTCTGAGTTTAATAACTAGCATATTACATACAATTTTTAAAATATTGTGAAAAATTTGGTAAAAGACAGCAATTTTGCATCACATATTTCAACATTTTTGTAATGTCTTTAAAATGTTAGAAATTTAACATCGAAAAATTGAAGATAATCATCAGTTTTTTATAGAATCCCTAGCCTGTTTGCAAAAACGGTCACTTTAGTTAAGAAAAAAACTACTCAACCAATTTCCAAATGTTGTTTTTGCATGAAAAAACACTCGAACACCAAAGGCCTCAAATCGTAATTAAAATTGAGAAACTGAACAGTTTTTTATTTTTATAAGACAGACACAATCCAAACAAAATAAGGTAAAACTTCAGCGGAATCGGAATTCTTAGACATCTTTTAAATGAACGCCGCGGCTTCGCCAGGGAGCGCAAAGGCGATATGCCCAATTAAATTTGAGCAACGGCACGAGTTATGCAGACATCGGTTAAGGGAACCTGACAAGAACAAGTCTAAAGCGATTACATCGCACGATTTCGGTGACTACACTCAAAAAAAAGTCAGTAAAGTCAGCAAAAAATGTTTTTGTGTCAGTAAATTTTTAGTCAGGAGCGTGCTTGCAAAAAAGTTGGTAATTTCAGCAAAAGGTTTGCTGAAAATCAGCCAGCTGATTTTTACCAAAAAAATAGTAATCTTCAGCAAAAGTTTTGCTAATACTTAGTCGACTGCAAATGAAAAAAATCCTTGCTAAAATCACTAAAATTTTTGCTGAATATTAGTAGACTGAAAAAAACTCAAAAAATTTGTAGCGAAATTTTACTTTAGTTAATTTATTTGCTGAAAATTTAAATATAGAGTATGTGTAGAATTGTTTTTCTTTTTTTTGTCATTTCCGTTTCCAGACAAGCTGCGACATCTAAATACATCTTGTCTGTCTGGTTGTCGTCCACGCTATGAATGCGGTTATCAGCACAATTTTTGTAGCAAAATAAATTAGTAAAACATTAGTTTAAAATAAGTTTAGTGCTAAAAAAATATAACTAAAACTTTTGCTGAAAACGGAATTTCAGCAAAAAAAAATTGCTGAAAACTAGTACACTTGATATACAAGACGTTTTACTAATTTTCTACTAACTTATATTTATGAGTGTAGTTCACGTCGCTTTTGTGCGGTTATCTCACAAAGAAATCATCATAATCTGATAATTGCCTGTGAAAAGGAGATAACGATAGGAATTTTCCAATTGGAAAATAAATTGCCCATGTATTAGTTAATTCTGGATCTTCCGATTACAAAACATTCATTGTGTACACTATGCTTGACAAAACTTCAATTAGCCACACTAATCGATATGCCGACCGTGGTGTATCTCATTAAGAGGTGATGCCTGTGTAGAGGGTTGCCGGTTTGATTCCCGGTCATGTCATACACAAAAAGTTTTTCATATATGGGTGGAAACATCTCAATTCAACACAAAAAAGTAGCATTTTCGGATTCACTACCCCCGATTTCAATGAAATTTGAGACAACTATCGTACATGATAACAGCTCATTAAAGCATAAATTTCAAAGTCAGACTCTTTTGGTTTCCGAAATATGACGTCACGAAAATTGGAAAAAACAGTAAAATTTGCTAAAGTATGGTTACAAAATCGACAATAACGATTCAAGGTATAAAATTCGTTTTGGTATTATTTATTAGCTAAGAATGTACCCTTTAAAATGGTATGCATATCGATTTTTTTCAGGGAAGGGTAAAAGGGCATTTCTTGGAGTCTTGAGTTCAAATTGCCATTGCTCGAAATGAGCATTTTTTAAAATTCTTAAAAAAATATATGATTATTGTTAAACTGTCTTCTACATTTGTGTGTAAAATTTAAATTGCCCTATTTAGAACATTTTTCTTCCACCGAATTGAATTTCTGATAAAACGCGAACAATCGCGAATTTAAAAAATCTGAAACACGTGTTCACTTAAATCAACTATAAATTATGATTCGTAAGTTTAACATTTCAATCACAAACTTCTCCAATCACAAAGGCTTAAAAATTTGTTTTTTTTATAGAATATCCTTAAAAATAGGACATCTCTGGATATGCTTGAACATGTTATATATACTGCCTCGAAAAAACCTTTCATATGATACCCATATTGTGTATGTTGTCTTCAGAGAAAATGCAAAATTCTTACAAAAACTAAAAAAAGTCTTTTTTAAAAATGGTCCAGCTCGTGAGATCTGATTGCTAGACCCGAAACATTTTGGGAATCATCATAAAACATACCAAGGTTTATTTTGAGGGGGCACTTTTTTTACTTTTTTCGAGAGTCGGTCTAGTAATCATGAATTAATATCAATGTTTTTGCTGGTTTTAAAAACAGATTCGGTGACTTGTTATTTTACGTAAGTTCAGTGATTGGACCCTTCTGGGATCTTCCAGCACCTGTACTTATTATGACGCATGGTGAATAATAAGTGACATGTTACATGTCAATTAGTTTCCGTTAGTCCTGTGACTTGTTAACTTAGAGCAGTATAGTGATATGTCACGAAAATATTATTTTTTAATAGTTCAGCAACAACACATATATTAGGTGTGTTTCTTTACTTTTTGGGTAAAGTTCGGTAAAATGAGAGTAAGCACAAAGTCCTCTCACAAAATGACAAAATTACCCAATAGTTCAGGAACGCAAAAAACCACTTTTCTAGCCCAAAAACTTATTTCAAAGAACAATGTTAAACAGTGACTTGAAAAATTTTGTTTTGTGCCAAATGGGCCTTTATTGTGCCAAAACTCAATTTTCACTCTGAACTAGGGATGCCGAACGGGACTGGTTTTTACAAATCCCGGGATTCGGGATTTTGAAAATTGAAATCCCGGGATCCCGGGATTTTTCGGGATCCCGGGATTTATCGGGATCCCGGGATTTTTCGGGATTTCGGGATTTTTCGGGGTTTCGGGATTTTCTTGTTTCATCATATTTTTAATTTTAAAACCAAA
The DNA here is from genome assembly GCA_949987735.1 of Leucophora obtusa. Lineage (NCBI taxonomy): Eukaryota > Metazoa > Arthropoda > Insecta > Diptera > Anthomyiidae > Leucophora > Leucophora obtusa. The sequence continues at coordinate 87,867,142 of OX465296.1, forward strand.
TAGCTCAAATAAATCCTACAAATTAAAATAATTCATTATAAATCTACTCATTATTTTTTGTAGTATGAAGAAATAAACAAATTAAGCCGGATTCACAATGCTGGAGTACTCCTCGCTGCATAGTGGAGTATATAAAATAGAGATAGCATGATACAAAAAATATGGAGTACTACAGCATTGTGAATCTGGCTTTAAACAGAAACTCATTCATAGAAATAAGTATGTAAATATAGCAGAGAAAGCTACTTAAAATTAGTAAAAAAGGTTCCGCGATTAAATCTACTGAAATCAGCAGAACTTGTTTGCTAAACAATTGTTAAATTTCCGACATGTAAGTAATATACTTATGAGTTAAATTTAAGTAAATTTCAAATTACAATTTACTTCTGAAGAAACTTTTTAACTAGACGAAATACTGCTTATCTACAAATTTTTAGTTATATTTGTAAAAAATTTATTGAATGCAAATACAAACTACTCTGCCGAAATCATCAGAAATATTTAGTGACTATTAGTTTTTTTAAATCAACTAACATTACATACTATATTAAACACATACCTCTGCTGATTTCAGAAAGGCAGTTTGTGAGATTTTTATAATTTAACAAAAACTTGCTGTTTTTAGTCGGCAAAATTATTTTGAATGAAGTTATGATTTTAGCAAATCATCAATAAAATAAATAAAAACATATCCGTTTAAAGAATAAATAAAGCTGAATTATGATTTTTAAAAGTTTCACAGCTGAATAAAAGTTTTTAAATTATTAAGGTTTTTATTCAGATTTATTCAATCTGTAATCTATTTGAATCTATTACTTACACTCATAAAAAAATTACGTACAAATGCACAGGTCAAAATTGTGCTGGCGCAAATACATGTACTATTTCCTGTTATTTTAGCAGAATTTTGACCTATTTCTACGGACTTTTTTTTAGAGAAAATAACAGAAAAATTAGTTCAATTTAATCAGAACGCGTTTAGCGTTTGACTTTTATACTAATTTTTTTTATAAGTTTATGAATAGGAAAAATTAGTTTTTTATGATTTATGTGATTTTGGTCGAATATAACAATAAAAACAAATACAAAAAGAGGTAAAATATGCCAAATAATGAAATCGGAAATCCCGGGATTTTTTCAAGTCCAATCCCGGGATTTCGGGATTTCTAAATCCCGAAAATCCCGGGATTTTCGGGATCGGGATTTCGGGATCGGCATCCCTACTCTGAACCCGTGTTTTCAACTATCATTTTGTAAAAGCATTCTTATGGAATTAATTGTATTTTGAATTCTTACGGAATTAATTCTATTTTGAACTCTTATGGAATTAATTCTATTTGAATGAATTAAAATTTTCTTTCAACAGGTGAATGATAAATTAAATTCATCCGATTCTTATTAAAGATTTGGGAATGCCAATGAATGAATTCTTTAGAAATGGGTGCACGTAATGGTATACATATAAACATTTTCTAAAACTCAATTAAATTTTTCATGAATTATAAATTAAATTAATTCTTTCGAAGCTCTGAGATAAATTTATAGCATTTGAATTTTTAAAATTCTATGGGTTAAGCAACGTAAAATGTACCGTTTTCACGTGAAAAAACTGTAATACTCCATATAAAAAAAATTATGTTTCACGACAATGAGTTTCACTGAAAATTGTGCAAACTTAGTTTTCAAGCAAATTTAATGTACAAGACTATTATTTTTCTGGTGAAAAAGTGACATGTATTTATTGTGATTGTAGCTTTGTTACAAAATTAAAATATTGTTAATTTTTTTAACTTAAATTGCAATTTAAATCATTTAAAGTTCGAGTGAAATTTTTTCACATGAAAAACAATTTACGGTGCTTTATTCGGTAATATCTTCGGTGCCATTTTCTAGTTTTGCTTTATTCGCAAAGGTATTTTAATACCAAGAAATGCTTAGAAACTAATAATTAAAGAATTGTTATTTTTTAAATTCATTTTCTATTAAATTTTGTAGATAACCAAAATGTGCCAAAATAGTATGGGTTGTGTCATTGTACCAATCAATCTTGGATTGTGCCAAAAATCCCATCACTGATGTGAAAATACGTATAATTTCAGTTTGCAAATCGGCACAAATAGACATATTTATTCGCATTTGAAAGTTGTTTTTGATTTTATTCAATTAATTCCTACAAAAAAACAAGTTTCATTTGCTTATTTCTTTATTTAATTAAAATTTTTAATTTATTTTCACAATTGTTTTTTGTTTATATTTGCATCAGCTGTTTTACCAAAGTTTACCCGAAGAAAAAGTCTGGGTAAATTTTTGTAAAAAGAGAAACACTAATACACTCTCATTAGCGCTCTCATTTACCCAATTCTCGAGTACGGGAACGCGTTTGGGTAAATTTCGGTAACTTTGGGTACGTACGGGAACGTATTGATTAACTAACATGTGACTTATTTTTTAACAAATATTTTCATTTAGTTCTTTGATATGTGCACTTAAAACAGTCACGTGATATTTTATTTCGCACTTGTTTCGGTACATATCACATAATGTCTAACATGAGACTACTTCCGTATTAATGTAGAGATACAACCTTGCGATTTGTTCTGCGTTTATTTTTTTCATATGGAGTTTTGACCAGGCTTGCCATTTTAGCACTTTAGGTGCTAGATCTAGCACTTTTTTTTGGGAGTTAGCACCCAAAAATTTAAAAAAAGTGCTAGGTGCTAGTTTAGCTTAAATATTGAAATTTTTTAGCACTTTTTAAATAATTCAATATCTATATGAAAAATGTCTTGAAACACTTCTCGAGTTCAAGAAATAACAGGATTTACAAACATCACAGTCCATACACAAATATACAACTTTTTTGAATTGGGTTAAAGTTGAATAGTGAATAAATGTCTTTACCAGTCATGCCAACTTTTTGTTAAATATTGACATAACAATATTAGTTAGTTTGGCATTTCTGACTTAAGTTCACACTAGATCACTTCCAAAAGAGTTCCAATTTGAAAACCAACATCTGATGGTTAACGGCAATCGAAATGACCTTAAAGTACAGCCCAAAAACCCTGTCTGAGGTTGTTAGCAGATTTTTAAACTTTTGGAAAGAATGGTAAAAATCTGTTTCGAAAAGAAATATTGCTAAGACTCTGGTGCTCCTGCATGTATATTAAAATTACAAAAGTATAGGACTAACAAAAAATATTGTTCAGTAAAAATTTTCTGAATCTTAAATAGTTTTTCTACTGCAGGAAGAATTTAAAATTAGATGGTTTCTCTATATAAATATAATTTTCTTGACCGCAAAAGTCATTAGAATCTGAAGATCTATCAATATAAAAAAATATTTTCAAAATCTGAAGGCATTTCTGTGAAAAATTTCACATAATTGATGATTTTTCTATGGAGAACGCTTCTAATTTATCTCCAAATTATGATTTTTTAATTTCTTTACTGATTTAAAGCCAGCAATAACTGATGACCCTTTGAAATGGCGACTGTATGAAATACAAAGTTTTTATTTATTAATAATTCAATATATCAATAAAAACCATGGTTTGTCAACACTAACCCCAAAACATCAATAACGAGTTAAAATGAATTCAAATAACTACAATTAACCTAAAAATACCATTAACGAAATAATTAATTAATTAATAATTTAATTATTAATAATTAAATAATTAACCTAAAAATACCATTAACGAAATAATTTAAAATATCACTAACCCCAAAATACTTTAACGAAATTATTTAAAAAGTGTTTAACCTAACACACCCTAACTCAAAAATTTTAAATATCCTATGGACCATCATTTACCTTAAAATACCACTAATGGCTGGTTTACATTATAAGATTTTCGGTGTGATTTTGAAATCCAGCCTATATGTTTTGCATGTGTACTAAAGCAAAATCATACCAGAAATCGTACAGTGTAACCTAGCCAAAACGAAATAACTTAAAAAGCCTTAAAATAATCAAATAACTTATTATACCGATAACCTTAAAATGCCCTAACGAAATATTTATGACATAACGTTATCCATTAACACTAAAGACTGGATTACACTATAAGATTTTCGGAAAGATTTTGCAACCTTGTCTATATGTTTTGCATGTGTACTAAAGCAAAATACTACCGAAAATCTTATACTGTAAACTGGCCTTAACCTTATGAATCGGTTGCCAACTCAGATAAAAACCCATAGTTTTAAAAACAAAAAAAAAAAATCTAGCACCTTTTTTAGAACTTTTTATTTTGAATCTAGCACTTTCTAGCACTTTTTTTCGACGATCTAGCACCTTTTCGCATTTGTCTTATGGCAACACTGGTTTTGACAATTAAAAACGCACTGCGGATTTTCTCTAAATTAAAACTTAATTTAATTTCTCTGCGTTTTCTCTATTTTCATTCTCACTCTCACTACAATGTTCCCATATTTTCAAAAAATAGTCCCGATATTTGATGATGTTCAGAGATGGAAAAGTTGAAACGATTGAACTTTTATTTTGAAAAATCATTGTTTTTCATGTTTATTACTAGTTTCGAACTCATTTACCCTATCATTTTAATTTAATGATATTTGTCGAAGTTAAAATGAAAAAAAAATATAAAAATTTCAAATTTTTCCATACTGTACAAAAAACTCATTTCCCATCGCTGGTGCTCTCCACACATACACACACATACATGTAAATAAAGTGTGAATGTATATATACAAACAACCGTCACCGCAGCCACAGTCATTTAATTTATTTTTTCTTTTCGCAGCGGAATCCACAGCCGCAGCCGCAAGGTTATATCTCTACTCTTAGATAATCTTAACTTGTTCTATTGCATACTCTCTTAAACCACTAGAGCGATATCACAAATTATACCAGATATGAATCAGCTGATTTGGGCAATATGGCCGACAGAAAATGAGTAAAAGAAAACGCAAAAATTTAAGAAAAACACAAAAGATAAAGCACAATAATCTAAAAAGAGCCAGATATATACAAAAAATGCGCAATACAAAATGTATGGAGATTTTATATTCCCGAGTAAAAAAGTTTTGATATAATCATATATTATTTTATGTAATTACATATAGTAACTTATAGTTAGATGTGGCCACATATGATTTTAAATTGAAGCATATATGCTTTTATATAGTCATATATTAAATATTTTTTCCTCAAAGGTTTTAATATTGAGACATATGTGATTTTATATTATTACATACTGGCCTACATATAAGTGTATGTGCTATATATAAGTACACAAAGTAATATATAAAAGATATAATTACATATACGTTTATATATAATTTAGTATGACACTATACATCATAATATAAAACTATATATGGAGCCATTTAAGAAATATTATATAATAGGTGTTATATATGTTTATATATTGACGCATATGAACCCATATATAACTTAGTATGGTTTCATATCTACAATATTTCATGATTTCGTTTATATATAACGATATAACGTTCTTTATAAAATCATCTATAATTATATATCATCCCACATTAGCAATTTTTTCAAAGTGATTTTATATAAAAATATATGTATAAGGTCCTTTTAAAACCGTATTGTATTAAATGTAGTTCCACACCCAGAAAACAGTCTCAGTTGTGGCCACCGAATTTGTTGCCAATCGTATTCGTACGGTTACGACAACTGTCTTTATATTAAATTATATTTTTCGTCGTGAAAGCCAATATTCGGTTGTCTAATTTAATATTATATTCCACATAAATATTATTATGTTCCACAAAATTTTATTGAAATTAAAAAACTTTATTTCAATTCTCCGGTATTGAACCCGGTCATTCTGATTAATAATCCACACTTTTACCCATTGCACCACAACTACTTTTAATTTTCTTAGCCATATTTACTTTTTATACTTAAGAATATTTTATTTTTATTAAAAAAACAACATCAAAATTTTTGGCTTTTCCGGGATTCGAACCCGGAAATCTGGCATACTAGGCCAACTGCTCACCCACTAAACCACAAACACTTATTAATTTTAATGTCTAATTTTGAATTTATATGTTTAGTTTCGAAAACAAATATAGTATAAACTTCGTTTACCAATACCAATTAATAGTTGAGTGTGTTATCAATACAATCCATAATTCGGTTGGTTCTACAGAAACACGACTTTAAGGTCTTATTTGATTAGGATACCCGTATTTGTAGGTACCACTTTCGAATATTGAAATTTTTTAAAAAAGGTGATATTATCTATCACCAATTTTCTTGTATATTCACTAAATAAATGGCTGCTTCTACTGCATAGAATTACTAAACTGATACTAATTTTAAAATTGATTGGAGATACCAATAATTTGTTAAAAGGATTGTTTTTTATTTCGCTTTCCCTATTTTTATACCTAGTAAAATATTTTTGGTGTAGTATTCAATTATAGGTAATTTCAAATAAAATAACGTCCTGTAAAATTCATTTTAATAGTTCTGATCGAATTCCAACCAATCTTTTTCCTGGGTGCATATTAAAAATGATTTTGAACTAGTTTTAGATTTAGTAATTACTAGGGATTGGCGCATGACACGATCGTGAGTGAAGTTATTCACAAGTGATCGTGAGTAATAATTACTATACCAAAGTAATTCGTCCGTGAGCGTGAGAATATATAATTCGTACATGAGCGTGAGTAAGAATATATAACCCGTGCATGATTCGTGTGTGAGTGTATTTTTTGCATCATATGTTTTTAGTAATTTTTACTGTTTTGCGTGAGAATTTTCTGATTGTGAGTAAGTTTTTAATATACTCATGTCTGCGTGAGTAAGACACGAAATGCTCGTGCGTGAGTAATTTGTTTTTGTTTAGGAGCGTGAGTCAAAATGGCTAACGCGCCCATGAAATTAACAATACTGAAGCTTTAATATGGAATTCTCTATACTATAACGCACACTTGACTGATCTCTTATATCTTGGTTGTATATCACAATCCTATTAAGTTAAAAATTTCAGTGTTGTTAACCTTATTTTAAAATTACTAAAAACAAATAAAAATTTGTTCATGTTTAATGCACTGTCATGGTAAATCTGGATAAAAGTAATGGAAGATTTATCGAAATTATAGGATATCCAGTAGACCTGGGGGTTAATCATTACATTTTGTAATTAATTACACATTCATTTACACAATTACATGTAATTGTAATTGAAAAAAACTCAATTACAATTACAAATTATTTGAAATCACTTTCAATTGCAATTACTAGTAATTTGCAATTGAACATTTTCAATTACAATTACTTGTAATTTCAATTACAAATTACAAGTAATTGTAATTAAAATCCCTCAGGTCTAATCTCCAGATATTGTATATCTTTTTTTATTTAAAAATATAATTTTGTATATTGTTAGATATGGTCATATATATTATGGTAAAAATATAGGGTTAATATTTAAGTATAATTGTATCAAACTATGTCCACTTTTATAACATTTTATATAATTTTATACAAAAAGATATAATTTTATGTAATTGGATGAGGACAAAATTCGGATACAATTGTATCATATTGTATCGAATTGTATCAAATTGTACCAAATTGTATACAATTGTGTACAATTCGATACAATATGATACAATAAGACGTTCTCATTTTTCGGATATAATTATATCTAATTACATAGAAGATTATATATAACGAGTAAAAATGTTAAAGTCGGGCATGCCGACTAAACAATACCCTACACCAGTCTGGTGTATTGTTTGGATCCGAAATTCGAATGGGTTAAAATGGGGCTTATGTCAAAATTTTCTATAATGTGAGTCAGCGCACCAAATTCCATTAAAATATCTTAATATTTGCGACCTGCAGTTTGTAACCAAGCCAATTTTGGGGGGACCCTTATATGGGCACTAGTTCTAAACATGGACCGATGTTCACCAAAATCAATAGGCTTCGTCCTTGGGCCAACATAGGTCTATGTACCAAATTTCATCAAAATATCATAATATTTGCGACCTGCAGCGTATAAACAGTATAATTTTGGTAGGACCCTTATATGGGCACTAGGTCTAAACATGGACCGATGTTCACCAAAATCAATAGGCTGCGTTATTGGGCCAATATAGGTCTGTGTACCAAATTTCGTCAAACTATCTTAATATTTACGACCTGCAGCGTATAAACAGTATAATTTTGGTAGGACCCTTATATGGGCACTAGGTCTAAACATGGACCGATGTTCACCAAAATCAATAGGCTGCATTATTGGGCCAATATAGGTCTGTGTACCAAATTTCATCAAAATATCTTAATATTTACGACCTGCAGCATATAAACAGTATAATTTTGGTAGGACCCTTATATGGGCACTAGGTCTAAACATGGACCGATGTTCAAAAAAATCAAACTTGTTCGTCCTTGGGCCAGCATAGGTCTGCGTACCAAATTTCATCAAAATATCTTAATAGTTGCGACCTGTAGAGTGCGCACAAGATTGCATGGACAGACAGACAGACGGACGGACGGACAGACGGACATCGTTAAATCGAAATAAAAAAAAATTCTGAACCGATCGGTATGCTATAAGGTGGGTCTACGACCAATATTTTTTGGTGTTACAAACATCAGCACAAACTTATAATACCCTGACCACATAGTGGTGTAGGGTATAATTAAATATAACTTTATATGGCTCCGTATCATTTTTTTTACTTGGGTTGGTATCTCCCTCTTGACTTGACTTCCATATAAACAAAACCATACGGTTCGAGAATACTTTTTTGACACCTGTCATTAGTTTCACATCTGCTATTAATCTGTGGCGATATGTTATAATCGACAACAGGGATGATAAAGTTAGTACTATAGTACTTTTTGTGGTACTATTGGAACATCATAAGTACTATGGTACTCCTCTGACTCATTTATTACTATTTACACAATTTCCGATTTTTAATTTTTTTCTGTTTTTTAATTTTTATACATATTATTCTGTTTATAGCGCACCAGGGATGATAAAGTTAGTACTATAGAACTTTTTATGGTACTTTCAGAACCTCAAAAGAACTATGGTACTCATATGACTCATTGAGTCCTATTTACACATTTTCATATTTTATTTTTTTGTAACTTTCATGCCAAATACAGTATAACTCCTTTAATAAGAACTCGGATAAGACGAATTCCCTGTTAATACGAACAAATTTAGAAGTCCCGATATTTTGGCAACAATTTCGGGACTTCTAAATATAAAATCCAAAATATTAAATAAAATAAATAAATAAATTTCAATATAAAAATATCAGTTAACATTAAAGTACTGCACAATTCGACATTTTATGTAAAAATGTCATTATCAAAAACTTCATGCATTGCTATGTTATGTCAATTCAAACAAGGTGTTATGCCATGTTGTGCCAACACAATCATACTGTCATAGCAACTTAGCTAAGCTGTTGTACGCTATTGTGTTTAATACCATGCCTTTAAATTTTTTTCTGCAGCATGTTTTTAATACTAAGGGTATTCACGATGGTACAGGTGCATATTTGCAATTTGCTAATTTGCTATGCAAATTGTAACATATCGTGAGCTTCTTTTTTAAGATCAATTGCATATTTGCTTTATGAGCTATTTTGTTGACTGTTGCCAACTTTTTTCCTAAAAATATCGCTAAATCAAACTAAAAAATCACTAGAATATAGCTGAAAATGGTAAAATATCGCTAGATTTGACGAGAAAATAGCTAAATTGGCAACAGTGATTTTGTTTATATCAAAAGTAAAAATAAATCGTATTTTTTGAGAAAATTTGTGAATCATAAAAATAAAATCCCGAGTAAAAAAAATTATATATAATCATATGTGGTATATATTACAATATATAATTAGACATGTCGTTATGTATATCCATATATAATTATATATGACGTCTTTTTCCAAATTTTTTCCTTATATTATGCCATATATAATTTCATCTAATTAGATATCGTCCTTTATAATATTAGATATGGTATACATGATTAAATATTACATAGCATGGCTACCCGAGTAAAAAAAATTGATCTCGCGCAATATCTAATTATATCCAATTTGATATTGTTTAAGATCTGCTGTAATATCTATCTGATCCAATTAGATCTCAAAATTGGGTGTATCCAATCATATCGTATTAGATCCCATTGTATATATGGGGATAAACTAAGATCAAGTTATATCTCAAAATTGGGAGGTCCAGTGATATCTTTGGGGATAAACCTAGATCTATTTTGATCCGAAAATTGGCGGATCCAGCTATATATTTGCGGATATTTTTAGATCTAATTTGATCCGAAAAATGGCGGATCCAATTAGATCCAGCTATATATTTGGGGATAAACTTAGATCTAATTTGATCTCAATTTTGGCAGATCAAATTAGATCCGGCAATATATTTGTGGATAAACGTATATCTAATTTGATCCGAAAAAGTGGCAGATCGAATTAGATCTAGCTATATATTTGGGGATAAACTTAGATCTAATTTGATCCGAAAAATGGCACATCGAATTAGATCCAGCAATATATTTGTGGATAAACTTAGATATAAATTGATCTGAAAAATGGCAGGTCAAATTAGATCCAACAATATATTTGGGGATAAACTTGGATCTAAATTTATCAGAAAAATGGCAGATCGAATTAGATCCAGCAATTTATTTCGGTATTAAAATGGCAGATCGAATTAGAAACAGCAATATATTTGGGGATTGACATCTAAAAGTATCCATAAAAATGACAGATAAAATTAGATGCCGCATTATATTTGGGTACTACGTAAGATCTCCATTTATTTGGGATTAAATAAGATCCCAGACATATATTGCCAACTGTTCAAAAAATAATAGACTGGCAGAGCACTGATTGTATAAAAATTACAATATTTTGTTAAAATAAGGTTTAAACTCAGAAGGTAACGAGTTCAATATGCATTTCTTTTACAAAATGAATTTCTTTTTATAAAATTAAAATTTTTTTTTCTATAAATTTTTTTATAAAATTATATACTATTTATTTTTTTATTAAATTGAAATCTTTGAATAAAATAATTTTATTTACATCTTTTTGACGCTCTACACCATTTCCAATTGTATTAATTGTTTTAAGATTTATCAATTGTATTTCAGTAATAATCAATTGAATTTCAGTTTTATCAATTGTGTTTCAGAACTCATCAATTATTTTTCACATTTATGAATTGTATTTCAGAACTAGTCAATTGAAGTTCAGTTTTATCAATTGTGTTTCAGAAATTATTAATTGTATTTCCGAAATTCACAACTGTATTTCAGAAATTATCAAACTGTATTTCAGAAATTATCAATCGTATTTCCGAAATTATGAAATGTATTTGAGAAATTTTTCTCTATTAGCTATGAAATTCTGAAATAGATTTCATTATTTCTGGACACAACTAAATAAATAAATAATTAAATTTGCGTAATATTGTAGTTTCCGAAGTGCAAATAATATTTTGTGATATACAATTAAAATTTTCTAAAATACATTTAATAATTTCTGGAATACCTTTTTTCGATGCTTATAAGTTAGCTCGAAATGCTTTTATCATTCATTTTATTATAAGTTAACATTAAATTAAATTTTAGATAATGGCACCAATTTGTAGTTGTAATTATTATATATTAAATCGTATATTCATAAACATTCTATACAGTTAGACGAGGTTTATGGAACTATTTAACTTTATAAAGTGTTTATAAATTATAACTTAAATGTACATATATATATGTTAAATGTACGTGAACAAATTGTTGATATGGACCCGCAAATTGTATCTCAACTGATATTGGAATTATTGTACCACTACCATACATCAATATATATTGAATGATATACATATATTACAATATATGACACTGTATTATAAATATTGTTAATGAAGTAACATATCTGATAATTTTTAATAGCGCCATACATAGTTTTACATTATTCAAATTAAACCATATATGGAATTGTATTCAAAATGTTGTTGATGTGGTACCAAATTTCACCATATATTGTTTAAATTGTGCCATATATGACAATATATTGTTTAAATGATACCATATATGTCTATATATTAATATTGTTTAAATGACACCATATATCAATATATATGGGACTATATATGGTAGCATATATCATCATATCTGCATCTGTATTAAAAATGTCGTTCATCAGGTACCATATATGGGCATATATTGTTGAAATTGCACCATATATGATAATATATGGTTGAAATTGCACCATATATGATAATATATGGTTTAAATGGTACCATATATGATAATATATGGTTTGAATGGCACCATATATGATAATATATAGCTTAAATAACACCATATATAAATATATATCGCACTATATATAGTACCATATATTATCATATCTGGAACTGAATTAAAGATTTGGTTTATGAGGTACCATATATGACCATATATTGTTTAAATGGCACCATATATGATAATATCTAGTTTAACTGTCACCATATATAATTATATATTGCTTAAATGATACCATATATAATTATATATTGCTAAAATGCCACCATATATATTAAGATATAGTTCTATATATAACTATATATGCAATAAGATCAACCATGTTATGTAATATATAATTATATATGCCATATCTAATATTATTATGAAGGCCGATATCTAATTAGATGAAATTATATATGGCATAATATAAGGAAAATTTTTCGGAAAAAACCTCATATATAATTATATATGGATATACATAACCACATGTCTAATTATATATTGTATTATATGCCACATATGATTATATATAATTTTTTTTACTCGGGTAATCTTATTGCATATATAGTTAAATATAGAGCTATATCTTAATATATATGGTGGCATTTTAGCAATATATAATTATATATGGTATCATTTAAACAATATATAACTATATATGGCGCTAGTTAAACTAGATGTTATCATATATGGTGCGATTTAAACCATATATTATCATATATGGTGGCATTTAAACAATATATGGTCATATATGGTACCTTATGAACAAAACCCGAGTAAAAAAAATTATATATAATCATATGTGGCATATATTACAATATATAATTAGACATGTCGTTATGTATATCCATATATAATTATATATGACGTCTTTTTCCAAAATTTTTCCTTATATTATGCCATATATAATTTCATCTAATTAGATATCGGCCTTTATAATATTAGATACGGTATTTATGATTATATATTACATAGCATGGCTGATCTTATTATACCCTACACCACTATGTGGTCAGGGTATTATAAGTTTGTGCTGATGTTTGCATATATAGTTGTATATAGAGCTATATCTTAATATATATGGTGGCAGTTTACCAATATATAATAATATATGGTATCATTTAAACAATATATAACTATATATGGTGCCAGTTAAACTAGATATTATCATATATGGTGGCATTTAAACAATATATGGTCATATATGGTACCTCATGAACAAAAGTTTTAATACAGTTGCAGATATGATAATATATGCTACTATATATAGTGCCATATATATTTGTATATGGTGTTATTTCAGTAATATATTAGCATATGTGGTGCCATTTAAACCATATATTATTATATATGCTGCCATTTAAACAATGTATGGTCATATATGGTACCTCATCATCAACCTTTTTAATACAGTTCCAGATATGATAATATAAGAAAATATGTATAGTGCCATATATATTTATGTATGGTGTTATTTAAGCAATATATTACCACATATGGTGCCATTTAAACCATTTATTATCATATATGGTGCCATTTCAATATATGCTCATATAGGGGACCTCATGAACAACATTTTCAATACAGTTCCAGATATGATAATATATGCTACTATATATAGTACCATATACTTTGATATATCGTATCATTTAAACAACCCGAGTAAAAATAGTTACATATAGTCATATTTGTGATTAAGTTATATCTGTACACTCAGATAAAAAAGTTTGTAAAAAAATTTGTAAACAGTTTCCAATCGCACTAACTATTTTTATACTGATTATTAGTACAATTTTTATTTTTAGTAATCATTTTTGCTATTCTCTTATTACAAATTACGGATTTTTTTACTAAGTTTCGCTGCTGATTTCAGAAAAATATTTTACTAATTTTTCAAAACCGAGTGCTAAATTTAGCAGAAAAATATACTAATTTAAAAATATTTTATTTTTTTATTTTTTACAATTCTTGTTTAGTTTATATTTGTTACTATTGATATATTCTTAGCTTAGAAATAACACCCAGAAAATTTTATTGCATCTCCAATGCATAAAACGGCAATAACTGGAGAACCGTTTGCAATTTTGACTCCAAATTATTTTTTAGTAGAATTTTTTGCTAATTTCAGCAGATTTATTTTGAGTTACAGTTTATAGCAATTTACTGAAATTTAGTAGCTGCAACTAATTATTTATACTAATTTCATTGTACTAAAATTATGATATTTAGTAAGTTTTTTAACTGATTTTAGCAAATCGATTTTGAATTGCATTTTACATAAATTTTACAAAAATTTAGTAGCGGCTACTAATTTTTTCTACTATTTTTATTGTACTACAGATCAGCAGACATGTGTTGCTAAAATTAGAAAAAAATACCGCTGGCCTCAAAACAGTTAAATTTCCCGTAATAACAGCAAAATTTTCAGTAGCCATTGCAGACTTTTTTGGTTGAGTGTAAAAAAATACAGTTTCATCCGAAGAATGGCCCGATATATTTTTATACATTTTTATCTAATTGTATCAGTTTAGATCTGACCTGATTAAATTATGTATTGATCAGATAAAATTGTATCCGATTTTTGCCCTGATACAATTTTATCGGTTTATATGTAATGGTCTTAGGTTTGATCGTAATTGGTTAAATTTTATATAAATAAAATATAATTGTATCCGACATGTACCTTATACAATTGTATCAAAGTTTTAAACTGATACAATATATCAGGTCAAAATTGGGATATAACTATATAATTTTGTATACAAATATATCTGATAACATGTGATATAAACCAATAAAATTGTATCAGGTCAAAAATCAGATACAATTTCATCTGATTAACACATAATTTAATCAGATCAGATATAAACTCATGCAATTAGATAAAAACTGATAAACAACTGAAACAATTTTATCGGGCCATTTTCCGGATCAAATGTTACATGGATCATTGTAAGTTATATATTACCATATAAAGCTCCATATTATTTCTTTTAATAGGAAAAATATACCATATATGGTGCCATTTAAACAATATATTGTCATATATGGTGCCATTTAAACAATATATGGTCATATATGGTAACTCATCAGCAACTACAATATAAACGGTATTTCAGAAGCTATTAAGTGTATTTCAGAAATTTTAAATGTATTTCAGAAATTTATCAAATGTATTACAGAAATTATTAATTGTATTTCAGAAATAATCAAATCTATTTCAAAACTTGTTGATTGTATTTCATAATTAATAGAGAAATATTTCTGAAATATATTTCATAATTTCTGAAATACAATTGATAATTTCTGAAATACAGTTTGCTAATTTCTAAAACACAGTTGTGAATTTCGGAAATACAATTAATAATTTCTGAAATACAATTGATAAAACTGAAATTCAATTGACTAGTTCTGAAATACAATTCATAAATCTGAAAAATAATTGATAAGTTCTGAAATACAATTTATAAAACTGAAATTAAATTGATTATTTCTGAAATACAATTGATAAATCTTAAAAACAATTGATACAATTGGAAATGGTGAAGAGCGTTAAAAAGATGTAAATTAAATTATTTTTTTTTTAAAGTTCAATTTAATAAAAAATATAATTTTATAAAAACATTTATAGAAAATAAAATTATAATTTTATAAAAAGAAATTCATTTTATAAAAAAATGCATAGCCGTGAACGGTATCGAACTCGAGACCTTCTGAGTTTAAACCTTATTTTAACAAAATATTAAGGGTTTTCACAAGGGGTGTGCTATTTGTTGTATCGTTCTAACAAAAAACAGAGTCGTTAAAATTAAATTGAAAAATTCAACATTTGAGAATAGCACGATACAAAATTTTAACGTATGTTTAGTGTCCTATGTTTGAGTGTGCTAACAGATAGAAAACCGAATAGAAAATCGTTGTTAAACACAAATAAAAATTTTAACAACTCTGTTTTTTGTTAGGACGATACAACGATACAACAGATAGCACACCCCTTATGAACCACCTAATTGTAGTTTTTATAAAATCAGTGCTCTGTCAGTGTATTATTTTTTGAACTGTTGTCAATATCTGTCTGGGATATTATTTAATCCCAAATAAATGGAGATCTTACGTAGTACCCAAATATAATGCGGCATCTAATTTTATCTGTCACTTTTCTGGATAGTTTTAAATGTCAATCCCCAAATATATTGCTGTTTCTATTTCGATCTGCCATTTTAATACCGAAATAAATTGCTGGATCTAATTCGATCTGCAATTTATGGGATAAATTAAGATCCTACCAAATCCCCAAATATATCACTGGATTTAATTCCATCTGCAATTTATCGGAAAAGTTAAGATCTTACGCAATCCGGAAATATATTACTGGATCTAATTTGATCTGTCATTTTTTGGATAAATTTAGATCTTACTTATATGTATTCCCATCGTTCCTATAAGGAGCATAGGGCCTCAACAAATTTCTTCCATTCGGATCTGTCCATCGCAATGCTTTTGATTTCGGGCCAGGTTTTTCGCATTTTACTAGCTTCGGTTTGGATTTGTCTGCGCCATGTATGAGCTGGTCGACCTTGTCTGCGGCTTCCCTGTGGGTTCCATTCGATAGCATTTCTAGCAATATCTGATGGTCCTTTACGGATGGTGTGCCCAATCCAGTTCCACTTTCGTTTTCGAATTTCTGCGGCTATTGGTGTTTGTCGAGTTTCAAGCCACAAGTTTTTAGTCGAGATGGTGTGTGGCCAAAAAACACGTAGTATTCTACGAAGACATTTGTTTGCAAACACTTGTAGTGACTGGATATCTTTAGAGTTAGCATTCCAGGATTCACAACCGTATAGCAATGTTGACTTCACATGGGAGTTGAATATGTTCAATTTAACACGACGCTAGATAGAAGACGTTTTCCACACCCTAGTGAGCTGCCCAAAAGATTGAGTTGCCTTTTTAATTCGACTTGAGATGTCTGCGCTTGAACCTCCAGTATTGGTAATAACAGCCCCAAGATAACAAAAGGAGTCTACCTCCTCTAGTGTTTCGTTATTAATCAAAAAGGGACTTGTGTTTTCTGACCGAATTCTCATAACCTTTGTCTTGCTGATGTTAATTTTTAGCCCAGCTTTTGTTGATATTTCCGATAGTTTCTGAAGCTTCATTGACATATTAGAATAGCTGTGGGAGAGGAGGCAGATATCATCTGCATACTCGAGGTCCTCTAACCTTTCGTGGAGCCCCCAAACAATACCTCGGTTTTCGATCATTGCTTGACTCATAACAATATCCAGCATAATATTGAAGAGTAGTGGTGACATTACACACCCTTGGCGAACTCCTGTGCCGACCTCGATGTTGCGAGAAAGCAGGCCATCGTGTAGAATCCGACAGCAAGCCCCTTGATATAGCCTTCTGATTATTTGAATCAGTTTCAGTGGAACGCCTTTACATTCAAGAGCTTTCCAGATAATATTGTGGGCTAGAGTGTCGAATGCTTTCTCAAAGTCAATAAATACAAGGTATAATGGAGATCTCAATTCGACTGATTGTTCCACGATTATTCTTAATGAATTAATATGGTCAATACATGACATATTTGGACGGAACCCAGCCTGTTGTTTTCTTAGAGTTGGCAACAAGTTGTCTGAAATTCTTACTTAATCCCCAAATATATTGCTGGATCTAATTCGATCTGCCATTTTTGGGATCAAGTTAGATCTAAGTTTATCCACAAATATATTGCTGGATCTAATTCCATCTGCCGTTTTTCGGATCAATTTAGATCTAAGTTTATCCCCAAATATATTGCTGGATCTAATCCGATCTGCCACTTTTTCGGATCAAATTAGATTTAATTTTTCCACAATATATTGCTGGATCTAATTCAATCTGCCAAAATTGAGATCAAATTAGATCTAAGTTTATCCACAAATATATAGCTGGATCTAATTCGATCCGCCATTTTTCGGATCAAATTAGATCTAAGTTTATCCACAAATATATAGCTGGATCTAATTCGATCCGCCACTTTTCGGATCAAATTAAATCTAGGTTTATCCCCAAAGATATCATTGGATCTCCCAATTTTGAGATATAACTTGATCTTAGTTTATCCCCATATATACAATGGCATCTAATACGATATCATTGGATACACCCAATTTTGAGATCTAATTGGATCAGCCAGATATTACAGCAGATCTTAGACAATATATAATTGGATATGATTAGATATTGCGCGAGATCAATTTTTTTTACTCGGGAATATTTAATACAGTTCCAGATATGATAATATATGCTACTATATATAGTGCCATATATATTGATATATGGTGTCATTTATACAATATATTACCATATATCGTGCCATTTAAACCATATATTACTATATATAATGCCATTTAAACTATATTTGGTCATATATGGTACCTCATAATCAAAATTTTTAATACAGTTCCAGATGTGATAATATATGCCACTATATATAGTGCCATATATATTTACATATGGTGTTATTTAAACAATATATTACCATATATGGTCCCATTTAAACCATATATTATCATATATGGTGCCATTTCAACAATATATGCTCATATATGGTACCTCATGAACAACATTTTTTATACAGTTCCAGATATGATAATATATGCTACTATATATTGTATAATACCATATACTTTGATATATCATATCATTTAAACAACATACCATATGGTGCCATTTAAACAATATATTGTCATATATGGTAACTCATCAGAAACTACAATATTAACTGTATTTCAGAATCTATTAATTGTATTTCAGAAATTATAATTGTATTTCAAAAATTATCGAATATATTTCAGAAATTATTAATTGTATTTCAGAAATAATCAAATCTATTTCAGAATTTGTTGATTGTATTTCATAGTTAATAGAGAAAAATTTATTAAATATATTTCATAATTTCTGAAATACAATTCATAATTTCTGAAATACAGTTTGATAATTTCTGAAATACAATTGATAAAACTGAAATTCAATTGACTAGTTCTGGAAAACAAT
Source organism: Leucophora obtusa (assembly GCA_949987735.1). Taxonomy (NCBI): domain Eukaryota; kingdom Metazoa; phylum Arthropoda; class Insecta; order Diptera; family Anthomyiidae; genus Leucophora; species Leucophora obtusa. The sequence continues at coordinate 87,886,476 of OX465296.1, forward strand.
TCATAAATCTTAAAAATAATTCATAAGTTATAAAATACAATTAATTATTTCTGAAACACAATTGATAAATCTTAAAAACAATTGATACAATTGGAAATGGTGTATAGCGTCAAAAAGATGTAAATGGGCGCTGTGGTGTAATGGTTAGCGCGTTGGACTGTTACACGTGAGGTTGCGGGTTCGAGCCCCAACCAAGGCAACATCAATTTATGAAAAATAGTAATATGTATGAGCTTTTCAATCCCTCATACACATCGCAGTGTCCTCCTTCGGTGTTCCCATAGCACTTAACCCTACCGTAAAATAATATAACAGGGCTATGAACTAAAAAGCTTCAACAAAGTTCGCCAACTCACCATCAGATGGCGCGCAACAAGTGTTCTAAAATTCAACATCTCGCGCAATTACAGTATTGCCATATTTGAAGCCTTTCATCTTTCACTTCTTCTCTATCCCCTTTCCAAAGGAAGCAACACGTTAATTAATAGGAAGAATTTCCTGTGTTGCTTCTCTTAAAAAAAAAAAAAAATTATTTTATTAAAAAAATTCAATTTAATAAAAAAAAAATTTAATTTTATAAAAAAATTTATAGAAAAAAAAATTATAATTTTATAAAAAGAAATTCATTTTATAAAAAAAAAATGCATAGCCGTGAACGATATCCAACTCGAGACCTTCTGAGTTTAAAGCTTATTTTAACAAAATATTGTAATTTTTATAAAATCAGTGCTCTGCCAGTGTATTATTTTTTGAACAGTTGGCAATATCTGGCTGGGATCTTATTTAATCCCAAATAAATGAAGATCTTACATAGTACCCAAATATAATGCGGGATCTATTTTTATCTGTCATTTCTGTGGATACCCTATTAAAAAAATTAATGAAGTACAACATACAATCATATCTTTTTTTTAATCCGGCCAAAATAAAATTTTATTCGAAAAATGGTGGATCGTACTGCAGTAATTTAGATCCACCTTGGATCTAATATGATGAAATACGATCCGAAAAACAAGTTTATCTAATTATATAAAATTGGACGTGACATAATGATAATCAAGAAATAATTTCAATAGAATGGACCGTTTAATGCAATCTGAGCGATATCTGAATGATTTCCCAACAAACCAAACGATATCGTTTCGAATTCGTAACGATATCATTTCGGTGATACGTTTGTCCGAGAATGATATCATTAACGATTCATAAGTAATAGGTACTGTGAAGAAAAGTGCACATTTGTTAATGTATCGTTTTTTCATGAAATAACGATATCGAAAATATCAGGCAGTGCGATAATATTTTCGTCATATTGCAAAATTTTTGTCGTTATTTTATCACTATTCGATGAAAATATGATAGCATTGACGATATCGAAATAAAGAAGTATATATGATATCTTTAACGATTAAATTAGAACAAGCAAATATGATTTTTTCAGAAAATTTATCGTTATTTTGAAAAATTATGATATCATTACGAGTTCATATTTTTGTATCATAAACGATAGCAAATATGATACTTAATATGAATTCGTTAACGATACTGTATCGTTTCATGGTTTATTGGGTTATTTTTGTCTAATGGTATCAATTAAAATGTAACTTTTTGTATTAAATATAATTTTATATAATTAGATTAACCCATTTTTCGATCTGCCATTTTTCGAATCAAATTAGATCTAAGTTTATGCCCAAATATATTGCTGAATCTAATTTGATCTGCCATTTTTCAGATCAATTTATATTTAAGTTTATCCCCAAATATATTGCTGGATCTAATTCGATGTGCAATTTTTCGGATCAAATTAGATCTAAGTTTATCCCCAAATATATTGCTGGATCTAATTCGATCTGGCACTTTTTCGGATGAAATTAGATCTAAGTTTATCCACAAATATATTGCTGGATCTAATTCGATCTGCCAAAATTGAGATCAAATTAGATCTAATTTTATCCACAAATATATAGCTGGACCTAATTCGATCTGCCATTTTTCGGATCAAATTAGATTTAAGTTGGATCCGCCATATTTCGGATCAAATTAGATCTAGGTTTATCCCCAAAGATATCATTGGACCTCCCAATTTTGAGATATAACTTGATCTTAGTTTATCCCCATATATACAATGGGATCTAATACGATATGATTGGATACACCCAATTTTGAGATCTAATTGGATCAGCTAGATATTACAGCAGATCTCAAACAATATCAAATTGGATATGATAAGATATTGCGCGAGATCAATTTTTTTTACTCGGGATTATAAAAAAAAATGTAAGTTAATAAAAAATCACAAGCAATTTTTTTTATTACATTTTCTTATTTTATAAATCATAATATGGCGGCTGATATGTTAAAAACAGATGTTTTGTTTTATTAGCAACTTAGCTTATATGCAAAGTGATTTTTGCTAAAGGTTTTTTTTATTGCAAATGAAGAAAAATAAAGCAAATTGCAAATACATACATTTTGCAAAGTTTGCATCGTTTACAATACCCATCGTGAGTCCCCTTACTGTTTAATCCTGCCTTGTATGCAAATATTTATTATTCTTTATTATTTTGTAAATAAAGATACATATTATGTATGTCATATTGCGTAAATAAATTAAATGCACTTTTCGAAACTTTGCTAATTAAATTTATACTTCAAAAAAAAAAAAAAAATAGTTTACTGTAGGTACTATAAATTACTGTAGGTACTACTCGTATTACTGAATTCTTTTTTTTTTAAAAAACTTCGAATTTCATTCACTACTGATATTGTTTCTAAATTATTGTAAGTTTCAAAGTTTATAAAATATGACATATTAACTAATTTTGAATTTTTTTCTTTCCAAATTGGCTTTGATATTTACCATCGGACATTGTGTTATATTAAAATTTTTTTTTAAAACCTAAAAAAATGTTGAAATTTTTATTTTGAGCGACTATAGTTACAAAAGTTATGGAGATATTGATACACACTTAAAATTGAAAAATAGTGCATGGAATCAAGTTTATACTGTAAAATAAGTTTTTTTTGAGATATAGTTACACTCATAGAAATAAATCTGTAAAAACAGCAGAAGTTACTAAAAGGTTGTTAAAATGATGCTGCAGAAAAAACTGCTTAAATTAGCAGATTGTTTTGCTAAATACTAGTAGAATATGAACAGCAAAATTAAAACTGTTAAATTTACAGAATTTTAATATTTAACTTTTACAATAGTTAATTGAAAATAACAAATTGTACTATAGAATCTGCACAAAATTTTGATAAATATTAGTAGACTAAAAATAGCAAAAATACGCTGTTATATCTATAAATTTTTTGCTATTTTTAAGCAAAATTTAGTTAAATGCAAATAGAAGTCTATCCTGTTAAAATCAGCAGAAATATTTGCTAAAGAAGAATTGTAGACTGCTGTTTTCGAACAGCTTGATTTTTATTTGCATCTCAAAATAAACGAAAAAAAAACATCGGAAATTTGAAATTTTTATGTGATTTTTAAGGCTACAAATTATTTATAAAAAATTTTTGCTGATTTTAGCAGGCTATTTTCCATTAATAAAAATTTAACTAAAATTCTGTATATTTAACAGTTTTATTTTTGCTCTTCCTATATTACTAACTAGCGGGCCAAGCCCGCTACGTTGTTAGCGTGCCTTAAAGTTAAGAATTAAATTTCTTTTAGATAAAATAAAACACAATATTTGTTATTAAGATAAAATAATTGTTAAGGTAAATTTATTGTAATGTTTAAGTACAAATAATATTTTTTGCCTCTTCATTTTTATATAAATAAATCATTTAGTATACCAACACGTGAGCATGTAACAACTAATTGTCTGTTGTTCAAGCCATCGGCGTAGATAGGTCGTATTCGTGGTTGGGTGGGTAAATTCGCTTTGTTTATTTAAAGTACAGTTTTTATAATAAAAGCCGTCACCCAGCCACCACAAATAAATAATTCTGACACAACAATGGATTTAAATAAATAAATATTTGATCATTTTTTCTCATGAAAGTGGATTGTTAGTAATGAATCCATTATAAATTGCAATATACGTGTGTATGTCAAGATAATTTGGTAAAGTGCGAACTTAGGTAGATAGACCCGTAAGTAGTTTTGTTCATTTGTGTTTTGAATGAAAATAAATAACGTAAAGCAGGGTTGGAAAGCATTTTATAATATTAAAGATAGCGGGCAAAGCCCGCTACGTTGTTAGCGTCCCTAAAAGTTTTTTTTAATTCCAGTTTACGTAAAGGTAGACCTGGCAATTCAAGTAAATTCACAAATTCAGTTGGAAAATTTACTTTGTCGGTTTCTTCCACCGGTGCTTCGTTACCTGCAGTTTAAATATCAGAATACATAAGTTCCATTCTTTTTCTAAGGTTTTTTCTCTTTTAGAAAATGTGTTTATCTTTTTGGAGAGTATGTTTCAATGCTACATAAGTTTCATATTCCGTGGATAGTGTTTGAATAGGTAATTAAAGGGGGTTCTTCACCCCTTTTTTTCCTCCCAGTAAAAGTCCGAAATATATATAATCTTGCCTCAATCGCATGCGAAATTTCAAGTACCAAACTCCGGCAGTTTGAGTCATTCAAATTCCATTCCATTTTGTTTAGCAATTTTAGTGTTCCAATGCAACTCCTTCCAAGATTCCATTTCGTTCACCATTCCATTGCATTTCGTTCCCATTATCTGTTATTCCAATTCCACTCGTTCCCCGTTTCATTCCATTTCGTTCCTACTGTCTTGTGTATCGATATTGATATCAGTAACTTCTATTTCCATTCCATTTCTTTGCACTTGCTCCGTTCCATTCCTCTTTTAACTGTAGTGTTTCAATTCCACTCGTTCCCCATTCTATGCCATCTCGCTCCTCATTCCATTTCGTTCTATAGTCCATTCCATTTCGTTCCCTATTCCAATCCATTTCTTTAAGTTTTAGGTCTCTAGCTAAAGACACAGACGTTAAGAGGGCAATTTTCCCCTTTTGAACCACCATTTTTACCACGTTCCTGTCCAAAGTCCTAAAAATGCCTTGTCGATAAGTTGGCCCATACTCCAAGGAAAACATTATAGATTGCAGGTTTCTAGCCGAAGGGTTCGGTTAGGCCAACAAGGGGGAGAATTATTGTCTTTTTTCACCTCCCGGTAGGAATTTCCAAAAATTCCATCTTAGAGGTCGTCTGCGTTGGAGGAGGAACCTACTACATACATAATTTTAGGTCTCTATATCCAGGAGTTTGGACAGGCCGTCAAGAGGGAATTTTTTTACATTTTTACCCCTCCCGGAATGAATTTCCAAAAATTCCGTCTTAGGGAACGTCTACGTTGGAGAAGGAACCCAAATACCGAATTTAAGCTCCCTAGTTCCACCAGTTTGGCCAGACCGGTAAGGGGGAGACTTTTCCTGTTTTTGACCCTACCTGTGGAAATTTCCAAAAATCTCATCTTAGCGGATGTCTTCAATAGAGGAGGAACTTTAGTACCAAATTTCAACTTCCTACCTCCAGCAGTTTGGACAGGTCGTTAAGGGGCCACTTTGCCTTTTTGAGCCCCCATTTTATAACGACCCTGTCCAAAATTCAAAAAAGTATCTTTAGCCCTTACTCCAGGGACCCACATTTTAAATTTTAGGTTTCTAGCCGAAGGGGTTTTTACAGGACACCAAGGGGAGGCTTTACAAAAATTCCATCTTCGTGACTATCTGCGATGGATGAGGAACATTCATACACTCAAAAAAAAAAGTCGGTAAAGTCAGCAAAAAATGTTGCTGTGTCAGGAACGTGCTTGCAAAAAAGTTGGTAATTTCAGCAAAAGGTTTGCTGAAAATCAGCGAGCTGATTTTTACCAAAAAAAAGTAATATTCAGCAAAAGTTTTGCTAACATATAGTCGACTGCAAATGAAAAAAATCCTTGCTAAAATCACTAAACTTTTTGCTGAATATTAGTAGACTGAAAAAAACTCAAAAAACTTGTAGCGAAATTTTTCTTTAGTTAATTTATTTGCTGAAAATTTAAATATAGAATATGTGTAAAGTTGTTTTTCTTTTTTTGTCATTTCCGTTTCCAGACAAGCTGCGACATCTACATCTTGTCTATCTGGTTGTCGTTCACGCTATGCATGCGGTTATCAGCACAATTTTTGTAGCAAAATAAATTAGTAAAACATTAGTTCAAAATTAGTTTAGTGCTAAAATAATATAACTAAATTTTTTGCTGAAAACGGAATTTCAGCAAAAAAATTGCTGAAAACTAGTACTCTTGACATACAAGAAGTTTTACTAATCTTTCTACTAACTTATTTTTTTGAGTGTACCAAATTTAAACTTTATTGCCTCAGCGGTTTGGGCAGGCCGTTATTGGGGACATTTTTCCCTTTCAACCACCATTTTTACTATGTTCCTGTTCCAAAATAGAAAATGTACTTTGCCGGTGAGTTAGTCCTACTCTAAGGAATACATATTTAAAATTTTAGGTTGGCCAAAAGGCATTGGGCAGGCCGTCAAGGAGGAGACTTTTCCCCTTATTTCGCCTCCCGATAGGAATTTCAAAAATTCCGTCTAAGCGGACGCCTACACAGAAGGAGGAACTCACCGAATTTCCTTTTGGGATATCCTGTAGGGAATTCCAAAAATACAAACTTAGTCGATGTCTACCTCAGTGGAGGAACCTTTATACCAAATTTCAATTTCTTACCGCCAGTGGTTTCTCCAATTTGTGAGACTGTTTATTCCCCTTTTTGCACGTACCGGTAGGAATTTCCAAAAATCCCGTCTTAGCGCACGTCTATGCCGAATATCAAGAAACCTTGTTTTAGTGGAGATATCCGTGGAGGGAGGAAAAAAAAGTACTTTTTTTGAAATTATATTTTTTTAAATGGTATTTTTTTAAATGGTATTTTTTTAAATGATACTTTTTGGAAAAAGCGAAATTTTTTGGAAAAAGATACTTTGTTTTTACAAAGTACTTTATTTGTATTTTTTTGAAAAAGGTATGATGCTTTTTGGGAAAAGGTACTTTTTTTGGAAAATGTACTTTTTTTTGGAAAAGGTACATTTTTTTAGAAAAAGGTACTTATTTTGGATAAAGGTACTTTTTTGGAAAAAAGTACTTTTTTATCCCCTTTTTGCCCCTCCCGATAAGAATTTCCAAAAATGCCGTCTCAACGGACGCTTACACCGGTCGAGGAACCTACATACCAAATTTCAAATTCATAGCTCCAGCAGTTTGAGCAGGCCGTCAAGGGGGAGACTTATTCCGCTTTTTTCCCCTCCCTGTAAAAATTTCCAAAAATCCCGTCTTGGTGGATGTCTACGATAGTGGAGGAATCTTTATACCAAATTTCAACTTCCTACCTCCAGCGGTTTGGGGGGGGCCTTTTTCCCCTTTTTAATCCCCATTTTTACAACGTCCCTGTCCAAAATTTTAGAAAGTACTTTCCAGAAAAGTTAGTCCCTACTCCAAGGAACACATATCTTACATTTCAGCTTTCTAGCCAAAGGGGTTTTGGCAGGCCGTCAAGGGGGAGACTTTTCCCCTTTTTGCCCGTTGCGGTAGGAATTTCCAAAAATCCCGTCTTAACGGATGTCTACGCCGAAAGAGGAACCTACATACCAAATTTCAACTTCCTAGCTTCAGCGGTTTGGGCTGGGCGATGTTGAGTCCGTCAGTCATTCAGTCAGTCAGTCACTCACGTTAATCTTTAATATATAGAGATATATATAAAAAATTATCTGCTAATTTTTTACAGACTTTTTTCTATTAGTGTAATTTTTCCCGGTAGAATATATGCCACTTTCAATTTTTTATTTTATTTCGCTTGATCTGCTCATTTTCACGGAATTGATACAATTTATTAAAAACTCAAAAATTAAATAAGACAATTGTTTAATGGATTTTATTATAATTGGAGCTTGCGAAATCTATTCACGTATATACAATGAGATTAATAACTATGCGATAGACTGAAAATTCAGTCGTAAAATGACCTACCCAGCAAAAAAAGTAATTTAAAAAGCACTCCGAATAGCATTAACTGATTGTGAAGTAAAGGGTTTTTCAATAAGAGCGCTACAAAAGTTTTTTTAAATAAAACAAAAACGGTTTTGGATATTAATGAAATTCTTTATTCCTGTGAAAGTACGTTCGATGCCATTATGTATGGAAGTCGATCTCTTTTGCATGGCCACCACGGGCACGCTTGCAGAAGTCCAGACGCTGAACCCAATTTTCGACGGTTTTCAAGCATAAATCGGCCGATACTGCTGCAATTTCACGTTCGATATTCGTACGAAGTTCATCAATCGTCGCTGGCTTGTTGGCATAGACCATAGATTTGACGTAGCCCCACAGGAAATAGTCCAACGGCGTCAAATCGCACGACCGAGGCGGCCAATAGACTGGACCATTTCGTGAGATAACATGTTCTCCAAACTTGGTTTGCAATAAATTGATTGTGACATTCGCTGTGTGGCTTGTGGCGCCGTCCTGTTGGAACCACATGTCCTCCAAGTCCATATCATCCAATTGGGGCCAAAAATATTCGGTTATCATTGAACGGTAGCGATTCCCATTCACAGTAACGTGCCGGTCTTGATCATCACGGAAGAAGTACGGCCCAATGACGACGCCGGCCCATAAACCGCACCAAACCGTAATTTTTTCGGGATGCAATGATGACTCATGGAGTACGTGTGGATTGCTTTTGTTAGTAATTTAAAAGTACATACATAATGTTAATAAAGTATGGGTTTTAGGTAGTACATTTTGTTTGCATTTTTAGAGTGATTTAGAAGTACTCTTTATAATATTTATATAATATAATACATTTTTAAAGGTGATTTAAATGTACTTTTTATAATGTATTAAATAGCATATTTTAGATGTAATTTTAACGTTTAGCCTTTACAGAACCCATTTCTGAACCTATTGTGTAACCAAAGCTTCAATTTATTATTATTTGTAGGGCAATATTAAGGAAACAAGTCAAAATCAGACAAAACCAAACAGTTTTTTTTAATTTAATTAAATATTCAACAGTTTTTTTTAAATAAGTTTGTAACATGTTTACTTCAGTCTTTAAATTCAAAACAGATACGATATTGAATTAAATAAGATTAATACACTAAGGCCGAGTTTTTGGGATGTCAGTTAAACTTGGTATAGTTAAACCGAAAACGAATTATATCAGCCATTTCAATTTTATTAAAAAAAATTTGCCTGAACAACTTTTTCTCGTTTAGAATTTCGGTCTTCATTGAAAAAAAATAAAATAGATCACATTTTAGAAGCAGCATTCCAGTTATAAACTGCGTTAAACTAAGTTGGAAGATAATATACATCCTAAAAACTGGGCCTAAAAGTTATATGTAACCTATCTACATTTTTTTTTTCATTTTAACAAATAAATAAAAGAAAAGCTTCGACATTTTACAACTCTACAATAATAAGGCCATGATTATAAATTTGCTCAAGCCGCAGATCTATGATTGAAATTTTAGCTTTAAATTTATTAAAGAATCCGAGAACCGTTGGAGGACAGTTTTTCCCCAGACATATTTCGAAGGCGAATACCATGTCGTCATTTGAATTTTGCAAGGCAACCATCGTTAGCTGAAAATCAACGTTTTTATTAAACGATGCATTAAGTTCCAATGCTATAACTTGCAATACGTGATTAGTTAAATTCTTATGTTGAAGAAGATCATTTAATAAATTTTAACTTTAATAAAAATTTGGAACTTTAATTGGCAAAATCCTCTTGACATTTTAAAGTTTACGGCAGTTATTTTTTTTAAGATCTATTTTTGAGTTGAAGAAATAATATATGTTTTGTCACTATAGAATTATTTATTTAGTTTGATTTTACGACTTTCAAGGCACTACGTCAATTAATTGGCACTACGTAAATTAAAGCATTTCGACATTTAAAGCAGGTAACATTTATAAATCTTTTTGTGTATAAGCAACGAGTAAGGCATTGTAGGATACTCAACCTCTGTTAACAAACCTCTTGATGGGTCTGTTTTAAACAATAAAATGTGTTAACAATGAAACAAATTTACATAGAGCCTTAACAATACATTTTAATAGTTAAGTTTTATATATTTGCATTTAGTGAAGAGAAGAATTCATATTTTGGGTCATAGTCCAGGAGATTCAATAGGGCCAATTCTTTATTTCCTTCCCTTTTTCAATGGGAATTGTAATTGAAGTATTTTTTTTAAAATATGTACGAATAATTAAAAAATATGTAAATAATCGTAAATTAATAAGGAATGTGAATAAAATGAACTATTTTGTTTTTTTAGAGATAAAAAAGGGAATCTCTAATAAATTTGTAATTTATAAACAAATTCATTTACAAAAAAAAAACAACATTATATATACATTTTTAAAAGTTGTTTTAAAGCACATACATTCGAAGCAGAAAAAGAGCACTTATCGCTCCATTGTAACCAATTTAAAAGTTGTTTGTTTTGAATGACTTACACATATTTCTGCTGGGTAATAATATAGGTTGCAGGTCTAGCTGAATGTATTACAAAACCGGTGTGATAAGTTGCAATATACCCATTAATTTATTGATAACACAGTTGCTTTTTTAGATACCCAGCAAAACTTTGGTAATGGGTGCGATATACTCTTGCATTACCTTGTAATGATACCTCGTTACCTTCTGCATTATTTCAGACCAAAAAGTAATAACTTACCAATCACTGTAATAACTTCCGTAATGCATGATTTATAAACGGAAAGTAATGATTAGAATATTTTTGAAAATCTATTTTTAGACACATTATTTTGTGTTTTTTTGTAAGCATGGGTGTAAGGTATATATTTTTCGACATTACAAATGAAAATACGAATCACAACAATTCATTTACTTTTTAAGCAATCAAATGTTATATTTGTCGATAGCTCAGGTGGTAGAGTTCTTGGCTAACATGCAGGGATCCCAGGTTCGAATACCAGCGTGACCACGTTTATATATTTAATAAAAAAATATTTGTAATAAATTTTTTTTAAATAAAATTTTTTAATACGAAAATCTATTTTTAGACCCATTACTTTTCGCATCCTTGTAACCACATAAGTAACCAATTACTTTATCACTTCCTCCTCATACATTGCTTTGGGGCTCTTCGCCTGTAAAATTCATCAGTGAAGTAAGGTATAAAGTAATGCATCGGCGCCTATGGCAACACATTACTTTACACATTATTTGGTAATGTGTGGTTTTGCTGGGTACTTGCAAAAATATTGTTTGTGGTACAGCTTAAAAAAAACATAGTTTTACTTGAATTAAAGAAAATCGGGTTTTCATTGTTTAGAAAACTTTGTCAATTTTTAACCAATTTTAACAAGCGAAGGCTCATTGTACTGAGGAAAACACTAACTTTAGGAATAGTATTGTCTTAAAAGTACATTCGAAAAAAGCCCTCGTAGAAGTTGAAAAAGTATCATTCCATATAAAATGCATACAAAAATGGAAGATTTTGGACATGACCCCTTTCGATTTTTACAAAACTTGGTACATACATTCTGCTAAGTGTCACGATATTAAACGAAAATTTTTTTTCCAAATTCATTTTGGTACGCGTTCTATCGCTGTTTTAAGTTGATTTTTTTCAGTAAATTTGTGAAAAATACATGATGTTCAAATGATTACAACTTTTGAACGCGTTATCCGATTGTTATAAAATTTTTACCTGGTAATGCTTATATAATCTACTTTCAAAATAAATGCAAAAAGGATAATACAATTAGAAAAATATCCTTAATTTGCAAATATCTCAAAAAAACCCATCTTTAATTTTCTTTAAATTATTGAAGCAGATAACTTAATATTTCAGCTACAGACTGTGCAAAAAATATAAAAACGCTATTTTTTAACAAAGTTTTTTAAATTTTCACTTATAAACATAACACTACATGACAAAATCTTGACTTTTAAAAATTAATAGAGCTCTGAGCATCAATTCTATATATTTTGGATATGCTGCTTACAATGGCGTACTTTATTTTTCGGTCTAAGGTACATATTTTCCGCGAAATGCCTTTAAAGTTTAGCGGTTTTCCATTTAGTTTTTTATATTAAAAAATTTTCAATTGCAATCAATATAAATTTTTTGTGGTGAAATGTAGGCACAGGACCTGTATTCATATTTAGGCTTAAAATCTGATGCATAAAACTTAATATTAAAACCACTGTAATGATATTGCTTAGTAAAGAAGCAATTAAAAGGAAATCTTTCAACAAAAAAAATGTATTCATCTGTAGCGGCCTGTATGTTAAAATAGTATCGTACACCCAGAAAACAGATTCGGTGCTGACAACCCCATTTGTTGCCAATTGAATGGTTCAGTTGCATCAAATGAATTTGTCGGTTGCGGCTACCGAATTATTCTTGATACAACTGAAATTCCGTTGCCATAGTCAAATTAGTCCTGTCTCAATTGGATTTCTATTGCCACAACTGAAAAATTCGGCTACCATAACCGAACCATGTGATTGGCTACAAATGCGGTTATCAGAACTGAATCTGTTTTCTGGGTGTACTAAAGACACTTAGTAAAAAATGTATTTATTGCGATAACTTTTGCAAATGGAAACTGTTTTGCCTGACATTTTGCAAGAACAGTTTTTAGAGGTCACCCCATATTTTACTAAAAGTTGGACTTTGGGGACAACTTGGAAAGCTATGCTGCCATATAAAATTTTTCAAAAGTCGCGATTTTAACGTATAGGCCGCTACAGATGAATTCATTTTTTTGTTGAAATATTTCCTTTTAATTGCTTCCTTACTAAGCAATATCATTTATTAAGGCCGATTTTGCTTTCAGCGATTCAATTGGCTAAAATCTTAAAAAACCGTAAAAATCAATATAAAACGCGAACAGTGGTTTTAATATTAAGTTTTATGCATCAGATTTTAAGCCTAAATATGAATACAGGTCCTGTGCCTACATTTCACCACAAAAAATTTATATTGATTGAATTTGAATTTGAATTTATTTACTTGAATTTCTATGCTACAAGATATAATCTTATAATTACAGCATAGAACTTAAATTGATTTACATAGGTTGATTGTTTTATTACAAAAAAATTGATTATATAAAAAAAGCAATGAAAAATGAAAAATTTTAAAAATAATACAGTAATAATTAGTTGAAAAATAAAAAAATTATAATAATAATAAAAACCAATAGAAATTAAAATAACAAATAAAAGTAAAAATTAAACAAAGAATTTAAATAAAAGAAAAATAAAAAAAAAAATAGAAAATATAATAACATTAATAATTAAAATTCACAGAAAAAAAGATTTGAATTGAATGATCATAATTATTTATTTTAGAAAGTGAAAATTTATTTTTAATGAACTATGTAAGTAAATTTATTATTTCATTTTTAAATTTTAATGCGTTACTATTCTGCTGGATGTTGGATGGTAATGCGTTTCAAAAACGTATGGCATTAATAAAAAACTGCCACTCTGAAACCAGAGTCTGAAATAATATACATAGGAGTAACTCTCCTGCCTCTATTAGAGATGTTGAAAGTTAGCCTATCATAAAGGTATTTAGGTGATTTGTCATAAATAATCTTGTGTAGAAATAGAAGAGTCCTAAGCTTAAGCAGACTTTCGAGAGATATTCCGTATAGCTGGCTAGAGAACTGAGATATACGACTATATCTTCCCAAACCAAAAACATATCTGATAATGTTATTATAGACGACATTTAATTTACGCTTGCTCTCGCAGTCACAATTATAAAAAATTTCACAGCCGTAAAGCAAAGACGGCATTAAATAAGATTTAGCAAGAAGCTTTCTTATATTCAGTGGTGTATAGTACTGTGTTGCCCAAAGAGAGCGTAGCATGCTATATGTTTTACCAACGATACTGTTTACGTGATAAGACCAGGTAAGTGTGTTGTTGAAAATTATGCCAAGATTTCTCACGGATACGACTATCTCAATTTTATTATCATTTAGTCTGATATCAAGATCACGATTAATATTTGACATTCGTTTGTGAATCACAATACATTTAGATTTTTTGGGATTGAGACAAAGTCCATTTGCCGATGCCCAAAGGTGTATTTTATCTAAATCATGATTGCATTTGAAAAATTTTGAATATAAAAAACTAAATGGAAAACCGCTAAACTTTAAGTTCATTTCGCGGAAAATATGTACCTTAGATCGAAAAATAAAGTACGCCATTGTAATCAGCATGTCCAAAATATATAGAATTGATGGTCAGATCTCTATTAATTTTTTAAAGTCAAGATTTTGTCATGTAGTGTTATGTTTATTTGTGAAAATTCAAAAAACTTTGTTAAAAAATAGCGTTTTTCTTTTAAACCCATTGGCGTTCCTTTTTGAAATTTTCACAGTCTATAGCTGAAATATTAAGTTATCTGATTCAATAATTTAAATAAAATTAAAGATGGGTTTTTTGAGATATATTCAAATTAAGGATATTTTTCAAATTGTATTATCCTTTTTGCATTCAACAATTTATTTTTGCAATTTATTTTAAAAGTAGATTATATACGAATTACTAGGTAAAAATTTTACAACAATGGGATAACGCGTTCAAAAGTTGTAGTCATTTGAACATCATGTATTTTTCCAAAATTTGCGAAAAAATCAAGTAAAAACAGCGAAAAAAAGCGAAATAAGACGAATTTTACAAAAATTTAAAAACAGTAAATTTCGTGATAGTCTGTAACGAACCCTACGACCTAGTTCTACCTCCTCCGGGGCAGGCCTGCCTATAAAGCCGGCCGTGCTCAGGGCTGGGGTGTGTTCTTACCCCTTTGGAGGTAGATTTAGGTTCGCTGACAAAAATATTAAAAAAAAGGTAGCAAAGGGGCGCCAAAAATCTCTGTAACGATTCGTCCGGTTCGGTCTACTACCATGGGAACAGCTACCTATTAATTCCGGCTGTGCTCGTCGGTGGGTGTGGTCCATAAAGTTCCCATAAAAATTATATTCTCGAATACGTTACTAGTGATTTTAATTTAGGTAGCAAAAAAAAAAAAAAAATGTAAAAACGATCCATACAGAAACCGGAAAGAGGAAGTAAAAGTTGATGATGGTTTGGTAGTTAGAGGTGTCATTAACTACCAACATACCAATGCCCACCCGCCATGCTGACAAAATTTTACCATTTGTTGTCAGCCCTTAAAAAAAATAAAAAAAATCACCTACCTAACCCATACCAACGACTTTACCTTTCGTAATAAACAACTATCTAATATTTCATTTTTTTAAAATATCGTAACCATTATTTTATTAATATTGTCCTTCAAGTTATAAATAAAAATAAAAAAAAAATTTTATATAAAAAAAATTTATAAAATTAAACAAAGATATGATCACCCTTTGACTGATGTAGTTAATTTTTTTTTAAATTAATTTTGATTAAAAATAAAGTATTAAAATTAATAATATATTTCAATAAAATTAATTAAGTAAGATTATCAACTCAAGTATAAAAAAAAATATCTCAATTTATTATTATTCAAAATTCAATTAATTAATTTAAATCGTGTTTTAGTGTTATTGAATTCCGAAAATCTGAACAACTATGACATTTGACATTCTCAATAGAAATGGTAACCCTAATATCCAAAAATATTCAATCTATTTACCATTTTTTTAATAGTTATCCAGATTTTCCGGAAGATGGTGTTGTTATGAATTTTTAAAGTGTTTTGAATTTATGTATGTATTGTATATATAAATTAAAAATATTCAACTTACATTTTATCAATTTTATACAGTCCCTCGATGTCTGGAGGCGCCACAAGACAAAAGATAGCTGCGTAACAAACTTATATACAAAGGTGTTTGTCTTAGATTGAAATAAGGTTTATGTTTGAAATAAGAGTGAAAAAGGTGAAAATGGTGAAAAGCTTTTATTTCATAATATGAAAGCTTTTCCTGATTTTTGTATGTATGTATGTCAATATGTAAATATTTTAATTGAATCTATATGTTATGTATACCCTGCAGGAAGCCTAGGGCCAAGTGTCTCCATGTCACCCTTTTGTCTACTATTTTGTTGACATTGTCAACTAAGAGTCTACACTTTTTTACTCTGCTTTTGATGGGTAGAGAAATTTTTTTACTCTTCTTTTGATAGGTAGAGAAATTTTTTGAGAGATGAGTTTAGTAATGCTTCTTCTTGATATTTTTATAGTTTTGTTTTAAATACACGTGGTTGAACGAAAAACTTAAGTTTTAAAATTAAAAAAATAAAAAAGTGATTAAAAAGGTGAATAAAAATATTTTATTTATTATTAATAAATTCGAAACATAATGAGTAAACGAGACTATAAAAGAAAAGTGATTTGCTAGTAGATTTGCTAGTAGATTCGCTAGTGAATTTATGGTTCCAATGTCTACATATGGTCCCATGAGAACTACCTAGTCAGTAGTGAATCTCTGGTTCCGATGTCTACACATGGTCCCATGAGAACTACCTAGTCACTACCTACTCACTAGTTCCAATGTCACTATTGATTCGCAATGACGAGCATATGTTAAATGTCTATAGCAAATTACATTGTCTGGGGAATACTTGGTCAGTAGTACTGGTGACAAAGTCGATAGTGAATCAGTACTGTTTCACTATTGACATTTCCTGCAGGGTATATATCTATAATGTATGTATATGTGAATGATTAGGATATAAGGTTTTGAAATTAAATATTATGAATAAATTAGGTGACCATATTTAACAGATTTTAAATTAAAATTTTAAAATTAAAACTGAAGATTAAACAAAAACAAAATGCGTATAGATATTATAACAACGAATTAAGATTTGAAACTACTAATTAAATTTGGATTAATAATTAATCCAGTTTAGGTAAAAGGATATAATATATCCGAAAGTTCGAATACAAAAAAAATTTAACCAAAATTTAAGTTTAATTCAAAATAGAATTGCTTCAAATTTAACGAAATTAAGACCGACGGTAGATTAAATGATCCTTCACGATTAATAGCCTTTTAAAATATGTTTTCTTAATACAAAAAAAAATTTGATTAAAAAAAAATCTGGTCACCCTATTATGGATTTAGTGGAAAAATGTTCTCACAGGGACCCAAATAAAACGCAATCAAAATTTCTGCAGCTTGTTTTGCATACAATTATGTGATGTTGATTAAATTGATAAAACTGTATTTTGGTCGTCTATTCCGGTGATGAAATACAGCATTCATAAAAGCACAACGGATGATCAACAAAGCCCACGATGGTCTGAACTATATCCACTTTTCCGGCAGAATATCGTTCACAATACACAAAATTCCACAATGGTTGTGTGTACACAATGATTGACTACGAAGCTTTCGATATCTAAAATTTGCAATGATAAAATGAATCTTTTAATGCAAATCAATATTCAATTTGATAAAAAAAAAATATCCCATTCTTACCAATGATAATTTATCTTAAAGTTCTTGAATACTTTCCTTTTCTTTTCACCAATCCAATTCCAATAAAATTTCTTAACAGCCGTTCGATATTTTCCAACAAAATAATAAAATTTTCAAATTTTCTGACAAATAAATTCCCTTGTCTGTTTGATTTGAAAAACAAAAGCTCACTTTCAAATCATAATCTTTCACCTACAAAAAAAAATGTTAGTATGACAATTCCGTTCCTACACTCACAAAAAAGTGTTAGTAACTAAATTAAAATAACATCCCCACATATTTTACAACGTAAAATTATAATATTAAAGGAGCAAAATATATCGACATCACAAGTCATGAGGGTCTACAAACAGAATTTTTTCTAAATCCAGAGACCTTCTTCCGATAAGTGTCCCGGTTCCCTTTGGAATGATCCAAAACTGAAAATTTTAATTATTAATAAAAAAAATCTCTACATATTTATGTAATAATACAAAGAAGGTACACATATATATTTGGAAAGACCAGGCAAGTTTCTTTTTAATACAGTTTAAAAATTCGAAATCGGTTTAAAAGTTACTGAGTTACAAATGTTTGAATGCGCCAGTCACAAAAATGCTACTTTTGTAATATACTCAGCTTGACCTACAACCTTTTTTTTGTAGCACCGTGTTAAAAGAAGTTTTCATATTTTATAATAAGTTTTCTTATTTTATTTGCAGTTTTATTGCATATAATGAGACATACAAATGATACAAGCAAAAAAAGTCATTACAAAAAAGTTATTTTAAAAGCACTCCGAATAGCATCAACTGATTGTGGAGTAGTTACAATTTAGCTCTAACACTGATTTATTTTACACGTGGTGTCCCATGTTGTCAGTAGTTTAACTTGAGCATTTTGTTAGTAATTTAAAAGTACATAAATAATTTTAATAAAGTATGGTTTTTTTGGTATACATTTTCATCACATCAATACGAGTACATTTTGTTTGCATTTTTAGAGTGATTTAGAAGTACTTTTTATAATATATAGTATAATACATTTTTAAAACTGATTTAAATGTGCTTTTTATAATTTATGAATCATATTTCAGTGGTAGTTTTAATGTTTAGCCCTTACAGAACCCATTTCTGAACTTATTGTGTAACAAAAGCTTCAATTTATTATTATTTGTGGGGCAATATTAAAGAAACACTTCTTTTGCATCTGATTCTATTCGATTGAGTCAAAATCAGACAAAACCAAAATTTTTTAAAATTTTTGTTCAACAGTTTTTTTTTTAAAAAGTTTGTGACATTTTGACTTTAGTCTTTAAATTCAAAAAAGATACGATATTGAATTAAATAAGATTAATACACTAAGAACGAGTTTTTGTTTTGGGATGTCAGTTAAACTTGGTTTAGTTAAACCGAAAACGAATTATATCAGCCATTTCAAGTTTATTAACAAAAATTTGCCTTAACAACTTTTTCTCGTTTAGAATTTATGTCTTCATTGACAGAAAATAAAATAGATTTTAGAAGCAGTATTCCAGTTATAAACTGCGTTAAACTAAGTTTAAAGATAATCTACATCCTAAAAACTATATTTAAGTTATATGTAACCCTCTGATTAATTTTTTTAAAAACATTACTCAAGGAATTTTCAGAATATTAAAGCGTACTAGGAAACTATTTTTTCATATATATATTTTTTTTTCATTTTAACAAATAAAGGAAAGAAAAGCATCGACATTTTACGACTCTACAGTAATAAGGGCATCATTATAAATTTGCTGAAGCTGCATATCTATGATTAAAATTTTAGCTTTAAATTCATTAAAGAATCCGAGAACCGTTGGAGGACAGTTTTTCCCCAGACATATTTCGAAGGCGACATTTATATAACTTTTTATGTATAAGCAAAGTTAAGGGACCAACATCTGTTAACGAACCTCTTGATTGGTCTGTTTTAAACGATAAAATATGTTAACATTGCAACAAATTTTATTAACATATTTCTTTGGTGCACGGTGCAAAAGCACGCGAGCGACTTCATAAAGCCTTAACAATACATTTTAATTGTTAACTTTTATATATTTGCATTTAGTGAAAAGAAGAATTCATATTTGGATCATAGTCCAGGAGATTCAATGGGATCCAATTCTTTATTTCCTTCCCTTTTTAAATGGGAACTGTAATTGAAGTATTTTTTAAAATATGTACGAATAATTAAAAAATAAGTAAATAATCGTAAATTAATAAAGTACGTTAATAAAATTAACTATTTTGTTTTTTTTAGAGATAAAAAACGGAATCTCTAATAAATTCGTAATTTACAAATGGATTTACAAAGAAAAAAACAACATTATATATACATTTTTGAAAGTTGTTTTAAGGCACATACATTCGAAACAGAAAAAGAGCACTTATCGCTCCATTGTAACCAATTTAAAAGTTGTTTGTTTTGAATGACTTACACATATTTTTGCTGGGATTATAATGCATCAATAACAACATACTTATGCTGCATATGTCGCATGTGTCGCACTTGCTGACAGGTTCATTTTCTATCTCCATGTATGCAAAATCACTGTTAAAAGTATGCATAAATTTGATTTGAATTTGTTCAACAGTGTCTTCATATCAGGGATGGAAATGAGTTTTTAAATTATGTACCAACCACATAAAAAAATTGTACTTTTTCGACCCTCACGGTACCAAAATTTTTCATATATAGACAATTTGTCCGAGCAATGTCGAACTTGCAGAAAATATTCTTCTACAAAAATTTTACTATTCCAGCCCTCACCAATTGTTTTGATATAAAAAGTATGTGCGATTGAGGTCAAGCTTGCAGGAAATACTATTCTTTACGACACAACGACCTGCTAACTTTTCTTTAAATACCAGTAGTTGTGAATATCAAATATGTATATATATTAGCCCTGCCCTTATTTTTCAAAATGGCTACGCATAGGAGAGGGTCCAAAAAGTTTCCATTTTATGCCGCAACGCTCCATGTAAAATTTGGGCTCGATCCGACGACTCTAAGTGGACCCAAAATTCAGTTGAATAATAAGACAAGGTTTTATTATAAGAAATTAGGAACTTTATTCGGCATTTTTGGAAAAAACTCAATTTTGGTAACAGTTTTGTCAATATTTTGTAATTATCTTATTTTTATGTTATTCTCCAATAAATTACACGTGAAACACGCGTGACGCGGAAAAATCACGTCACGCGCACATCTCTAGTGGCATTGTTATTTAGCATAATTGCGTTGCTGCTTACTTCTGAATTAGTTATTACATTTTCCTGCAAAATACCGTGATATGACTTAATTATTGTGGCAACCCGTGTCGAGACACACACACACACAACCAGGCCAAGAACGAGAGAACAACTGTCAAACGAATGAGTAGACGTTTTGAGTGAGTCGTATGAGAACAGCCAACCAGTGTGTTACTTAATTGTGCTAAAGAAGTAAATCAAAATAATTAAGTACCAAAGTTAATTGTTGTAAACCAAATTATAATTGTTATTATTTTGGATGAGTTTATAGGTTGTTACAATTATAATGTCAGAACCATCAACATCAAAACCTGCATCGGCTTCTGCATCAGCCATTTCCTCGGTAGAAACGCGTCAAACCGTTCAATCGCTCTACAACATAGACTTAGTGGGCAGAACAGCGCATCAGATAACCGGTGTCAAACTGCCGTCCAATAGGCAAGTCCTACAGGTCTTCTTTCATAACATACGTTTTGTGAAACTCGACGCAAAGGAAAGTGCAAAATTAACGCTCGATGCAGTGTATATTTTCTGGCAACAAGCACGAATTCCAACACGATACGGAACAAGATGCGCGGAGAAATTGTACAATACGTGGAAAGATATACAAAAAGTGCCCGCTAGCAAGAGATCTGTGGCTTGGAAACAAAAGGAGCTTGCATTTACCAACGATCTGGACAATTTGTTTGATATTGCGACTGCAGATGCCCTAAAAACCATTCGAATTGAAGAAAATAAGAAGTTTCTCATTCGACAACGACAACCAGGACGCCCGGGATGCATGATTGGCTGCGATATGGTTTTATTTCTGCGAGAAAAAAGAGCATCGGAACGAAAGGAGAAAGGGAAGCAGAGAAAGCGGAAATTTGAAGAAATGTCCAAGTCGAAAGATAGTGGTTCGTATTTGGCTTTATGTCATTTTCTATCTTATTAATTTATGTAATACATAACACATTTTAAACTTTTTGCAGCCGGCCAATATACAGAATTGAGTGATGAAGGTGAGGTTGAGGTTATGGAAGGAATTGATGAAAAAGCTGAGGACGTGGGTGAAGCGATTTAGGAGAGCACTGGCGATGCCGAAACTGGTGACATCGTTGAACCGCACAAAAGTGTACAAAAGAGAGGGCGTAGAAATTTTCTAATGCCACGACTTGCTTCTGCACTTGACCACGCCAAGCTTACTGATCCAATGCAGCTCATGTGTTGATAGCCTGCGCCGATGCATTGAATTGCTCCCTAGACGAGCTGGCTATTAACCGAACAACGAAGCAGAAGTTATCCAGACCGAATTCGTAGAAAACGTAATTTAGTATTATTTATAGTTAGCGATATAAGTACTTATAAGTCCCTAAACAGCTAAGTATTAATAAGCCGCTTGTCGTACATTGGGACGGCAAAATGTTGGTTGACCTTGTAGGCAGCGCAAAAGTTGAGAGAGTTGCGGTTATGGTCAGCTATGATGGAACTTCGAAGTTCCTTGGAGCACCTCAAATAAAATCTTCAAGCGGAAAAGATACAGCTGACGCTGTTTACAATCTGTTGGTTCGTTGGAACATTGCCGATCGAGTTGAAGCAATGTCATTCGACACGACCTCCAGTAACACTGGAGCTATCAATGGCGCTTGCATTATCTTGCAGAAACCACAGTATTGCCGTCGAGAACTGCTGCACTTGGTCTGTCGCCATCATATTTACGAAATCGTTCTGCGCCAGGTTTTTGAAGTGAAATTGTCGACAAGCAGCGGTCATGAAGTTCAATTGTTCGCGAGATTCGCGAAAGTCTGGAAGAGTCTTAACCAGACTGCATTCCAGAATGGTGTCGAGGACGAAATCGTTGGTTCAAAAATTCCCCCCGATGAACAAGCCGCCATCAGAAATTACTGCAATCAGCAGTTGAAAGAACGTCACCCTCGTAATGATTATAGAGAGTTTCTCTAACTGGTTGCTGTTTTCTTGGGTGAAACACATTGTGGTAGCTTCCGTTCTCCTGGCGCTACCAGCAACGCGCGATGGATGGCAAAAGACATTTATTCACTCAAAATTTTCCTTTTCCGCAACCATTTCACATTGACGGCCAGAGAACTGAGTGGATTGCGCGACATGTGTATTTTCTTGGCGCGAATCTACATTAGTGCATGGATTGGTTGTACAAATCCAATCAATGCTCCAAACCAGGATTTTAATTTCATACGAGATTCCATTGAATACGCTCAAATTGATGCTCCAGTTTCTGCTGCCATATTGAAGAAGATGAGTAACCACATGTGGTATTTATCAGCAGAACCAATGGCTTTGGCTTTCTCTTGAACAGAAAAGAGAAATGGTTGAGCGCCTTGCATACGATGAGCCTATTATTGAAGTGGATCAAAATCGCAAACATTCGCGAACCATAGCTTGAGCGACTTCATTTCAAACAAGACTAACAATTTCTTTGTGCGGTTCGGTTTGTCACCGGAGTTTTTGGAATTTGACCCATCAACATGGGAAACCAACGAGAGTTTTAAAGAAGGCCGCGTTTTCTGCAAAAATTTAGCCGTCGTTAATGACACCGCTGAAAGAGGAGTGAAGTTCATGAAGGACTATAATCGGATATTGACCAACAAAGACGACGAAAAGCAATTCTTATTGCAAGTTGTTGAAGCTTATCGCAAAAAATATCCATCGTTCAAAAAAACATCTTTAGTTAATGTTTAAGGTATCGTAACTTTATTATTTTTTATCAGATTTTTCTGAGTAATAGCTTAGTGAAAAGGTAATTTAGTGAAGAATAACATAAAAATAATAAAATTACAAAATATTGACAAAACTGTTACCAAAATTGAGTTTTTTCCAAAAATGCCGAATAAAGTTCCTAATTTCTTATAATAAAACCTTGTCTTATTATTCAACTCAATTTTGGGTCCACTTAGAGTCGTCGGATCGAGCCCAAATTTTACATGGAGCATTGCGGCATAAAATGGAAACTTTATGGACCCTACTCTCCTATGCGCTGCCATTTTGAAAAATCTTCATAGAAATAAGGGCAGGTTTAATATATATATATATATATGAAACTATATGTTGTAAATGTTTTGTTTTGGTTATATTTTAGATAAGTTACCCGTCCTAAGAAAACAATGTAATATTTTTTTTACTTTTCAAAAAATATACGAAAGAGGCGGGTTAAATTCTCGAATTTTATGTAGTAGCAGCACACAATCGACGCGTATTTATGAGCTGATTACGGGAAAATAATAATGTATTTCTTTGCAACATTGGGCCCAAAAGTTGTCAGTTACAAGTTTTTGTTAGAATGATTTTAGTCCACGTCTGCAATTCGAATATTTGTTGACAGATTTAAAGCACAAAAACTGCATTTAATACAAAAATTTTAAATTTGTAAATTTGTACAAAATGGATCGCGGTAATACCACGGTACCAACGGAGGTCAAAATGTACCAATAAAAGTACAATTGTACCATGTTTTCCATCCCTGCTTCATATGTCATTGTCAAACATGTGTGAGCGCATAGCAAGACATAACACTTGCATGATGCGACACATGTCGCTGTGTTGTATAGTTCAACATTTGCAGGTCTTTAGTTAAAACGAACTCACTTAAGACGAACACTCGGTTAAACAAACTGTTTATGACGGTCGCACAAACAAATTTCTATATAATTTTCCGCTTTTCATAAGAACTTTAAAAATTCGACAATTTTTTATATATTTTTTTGTTTTCTGACAAATTTTAAACCGAACACACAGACATCTTTTCTTAAATATATTACAAACAATATA
Organism: Leucophora obtusa; assembly: GCA_949987735.1. NCBI lineage: Eukaryota > Metazoa > Arthropoda > Insecta > Diptera > Anthomyiidae > Leucophora > Leucophora obtusa. Next base: position 87,910,981 of record OX465296.1, read on the forward strand.
TTGTTACGAAAATGGCTTGGCCTAGTATAGAAAACTCTGGACTTTTCGAGAAGAAAATAGCCTAAGAGGCGGAATGGACAAAATACTTCAATCTGGCAACATAGTACTATATTTAATTATACACCTAAGTATATGCTATGATTAATTACGTATTAGAATTGTATAGTTGCTTGACTATAAGAGTTTGTGTGTGTGTATAGTCTTTAAGCGTAATGTAGGTTTATTATAAGAGTTTGTGTGTATGTATAATGTTAAGCAAAATGTAGAGTAATATTGTATAGTTGGTTGATTATAAGTGTTTGTGTGTATGTATAATGTTAAGACTAAGTGTAGGCCCAGAATAAGAGTGCAGAGGCTAGCGATTTACGCTCTGAGAAAAATCGCGCCCGAAATAACGACATCAGCGGCAGCGACATAATTGAGCATGTGTTACATATAACAAGGAGACTTTATGCCACTCATATATCTCTTAGCTTACTGCAAACATAATATACAAAGCTAAACGATGAAATAACGAGTTACCCAGCAAAATCTTTCATTACCAAACAAGGTTGGTTACCGTTATCGTTATAATACCGTTATCGCTAAAATACCGTTTCAAATTGAATACCGTTACCGTTACCAATACCTCTAAAAGTTTTTCCAAATACCGTTATCGTTACCGATACCGTTATTTTTAATGGTAGTTACCGGTATTTTACCGGTATTTATTAATTCATATAAAAATGCAAATTTTTTAAACTTTTTTGTAATAATTTTCAGTTTTTTTTTGTACAAAAAAATTTATGGATAATAATTTTAGTTATTAAAACTACCAGCATTGAAGATAAAGCTTATAATATGTATTTTTAACACGTAAAATTAAATATATGTTAAGTTTTTACTTATTTTTATATATTTTTAACATAATTTATAATACCGGTACGTACCGGTATTGCTGTTGCTGATAACGGTATACCGTTACCTAAACAGTATTAAATACCGTTACCGAAACAAATGAGATTTAATACCGTTACCCTTACCGTTATTCGTTTCGGTAACCAACCTTGTTACCAAATAAGTGGTTATATAATAGAAATTCATAGCTCCGCACAACTTATTTTTTGGCGTCTAAACTCATTATTTTTGTTTGGCGTGGTCGTTTTTATAAGTAGTCACGCTTACCCGCTCGCTTACGATAAAATGAGAAATAAGTAGTTATGAGATTTTGAATAATAAGTGGTTACACACATGCTTACAAAAAGTTGAATTATAAGTGGTTATCCGACTGCTTACTTGTTTCTTAAAAATAAGGAGTTACACAAATACTATTAGCTTAAGGAAATATATTCAGAAAAACTTATGTTTCTCTAGTGTGTAATTTTATGACTCGTCATAAAAATTTGAACATAAAACATATTTACATATAATAAATAAAAATGTATAAAATTTAACTGTGTAAAAAGTATTTATTTAAACTATTACGAGTAAGTCATTATTTTATATTTAGAAACAATGAATGCAATAGGCTGTTATTAGGAAGTCATTATTTTATATTATAAAATAATGCAAGAGGTAATGATATATCGTTTTTGGTAATGCAGATAGTAATGAGGTGTCATTACCAATATTTTTCTGGGTACTAATAATGTTCAATATCTCAGTTGAATAAAGAAAACAAAATTTTAATAATTTAAAAATGTTATTTTTTTTTTTGCAAAAAAATAGAAAAAGAGTCAGAAGAGCCATTGATTGCCTTTGGCACTCTCTGATATTAGAAAATGTAGTGAACACCAGCAAAAATAACAATAGAGTTGATAACATTGGTGAGAGTATGAGAAAGAAAAAAATAGGAGAATAACAAAAACCGGCATTAAAATTAAATAGATTCTATCCCATTACAGCTACGCCCAGCGATTTTTAAATGTCAAAATGTATGGAAAAAATCACTGCGCTCTTATTCTGGGCCTACACTAATGTAGAGTATTATTGTATAGTTGGTTGTGTGTATAGTCTTTAAGCGTATGTAGAGTTAAGTATAGCATTCTAGAATTATCTAGTGTGTTGTAGAAATAAGAGCGCTACAAAAGTTTTTTTTAAATAAAACAAAAACGGTTTTGGATATCAATGAAATTCTTTATTGCTGCGAAAGTACGTTCGATGCCATTATGTATGGAAATCGATCTCTTTTGCATGGCCACCACGGGCACGCTTGCAGAAGTCCAGACGCTGAACCCAATTTTCGACGGTTTTCAAGCATAAATCGGCCGATACTGCTGCAATTTCACGTTCGATATTCGTACGAAGTTCATCAATCGTCGCTGGCTTGTTGACATAGACCATAGATTTGACGTAGCCCCACAGGAAATAGTCCAACGGCGTCAAATCGCACGACCGAGGTGGCCAATAGACTGGACCCTTTCGTGAGATAACACGTTCTCCAAACTTGGTTTGCAATAAATTGATTGTGACATTCGCTGTGTGGCTTGTGGCGCCGTCCTGTTGGAACCACATGTCCTCCAAGTCCATATCATCCAATTGGGGCCAAAAATATTCGGTTATCATTGAACGGTAGCGATTCCCATTCACAGTAACGTGCCGGTCTTGATCATCACGGAAGAAGTACGGCCCAATGACGCCGCCGGCCCATAAACCGCACCAAACCGTAATTTTTTCGGGATGCAATGATGACTCATGGAGTACGTGTGGATTGCTGTCTGACCAATAATGCATATTTTGTTTATTGACGAAGCCATTCAGCCAGAAATGAGCCTCATCGCTGAAGATGATTTTTCAATGAAAATCCGAATAATTTTCAAGTTGTTGCTCAACCCAATTCACGAACATACGACGCTTCTGGTGGTCAAGCGGCTTCAGTTCTTGCGTCAATTTGATCTTGTAAGGATGTAGGCCAAGATCTTTTCGCAAAATTCGCCACAACGACGTCACAGAGATGCCTAACGCTTGAGAACGACATATGAGAGACACATTTCGGCTTTCTTCAACTGAAGCCTCAGCGGCAGCAATATTCTCGAAACTACGTGCACTTCTTTGTCTCACTGACACGGGAACATTTTGTACTGTGCCTGTGGATTCAAATTTTTCCACTAGACGCTCAATTGTTGATCTGCTAGGACGATTATGACGACCATAAATTGGACGTAGCACTCTTAACGTTGAGGCCACTGACACCGAATTTCGGTAGTAAATTTTAATAATTTCGACTCGTTTTTAGCTCGTATATCTTTCCATCATGAAATGGCAAACCTTACTGAAGAGAAGTGTCAAAAGAGCGGCAAGAAATATGGCGTCGTTTGCTGTCCCTGTCTTTCTATTTTTGTAGCGTCCCTGTTGAAAAACCCTTTATATAAGGCGCGCGTTAACATTAGTGAAGAAGAATTTGATTATTAACATTTATGCTGTTAAGACCGCGAGTTAGTATCGTGTTAAAGTTAGTAGCGCTCTAGTAATGGTCATAATAGAGAGAGTTTGTAAATAAGTAATAGTTGGTAAATAAATACGAGTGTCTAAACTATTTCAAACTTAAGTGTCTTCGTGTTTTGGTTATTATAATTGGCTGCTATTGTCGCTGTGACAGCACCAGGCCGGTTTATCTAAGGGAGATAAACGAACGTTTTATGAGGTAAATCGTAACAATTGGTGTCAGCGTTGGGACCGGTTATATTGATTGCAATAGAAAAGAATCGGGTTTATTTAAGGGAAATAAACCAACGTTTTTAAAAGGTAAAAACGTAACAATATTTAGAAAACCAAATGAAAAACTTTTTAAAGTTGTTTCAAGGAAAGTTAAATGTTTTGTGCATAATTAGAAAATTTTAAATAAGTTTTCCCACTTTTAATACGAACCTCGCTTACAACGAACTAATTTGTCTAGTCCCCCGGAGTTCGTCTTAAGCGAGTTCTACTATATTGTGTTTAAAATGAAGAAATTAACTATCGGATTTTAAAATAAAAAAGTGTTTTGAAAACCCAAGTAAAAGATTTTAAAATTTATGGAAACTTAATTCTGTGAAACAAATTATTAAAATACTAGCGGGCGCAGCCCGCTACTTTGTTAGCGTGCTTTAAAGGTTAGAATTAAATTTCTTTTATATAAAATAAAACAAAATATTTGTTGCTAAGGTAAAATAATTGTTAAGGTAAATTTATTATAGATAAGTCGTATTCGTGGTTGATGGTTTTCTTCAAATTTGCTCTTTTTATAATAAAAACCTTCACTCACCCAGCCACCACAAATAAATAATTCTGACACAACAATAATTCTTGACAATATACGTGTGTATGTCAAGATAATTTGGTAAAGTGCGCACATAGGTAGATGGACCCGTAAATAGTTTTGTTTATTTGTGTTTTGAATGAAAATAAAAAAACATTTAAAGCAGGGTTGGTAAGCGATTTATAATATTAAAGATAGCGGGCGAAGCCCGCTACGTTGTTAGCATGCCTTAAAGTTTAAAATTAAATTTATTTTAGATAAAATAAAACACAATATTTCTTATTAAGATAAAATAATTGTTAAGGTAAATTTATTGTAATGTTTAAGTACAAACACTGTTTTTTGCCTCATCATTTTTATATAAATAAATCAATTAGTATACCAACACGTGAGCATGTAACAACTAATTGTCTGTTGTTCAAGCCATCGGCGTATATAGGTCGTATTCGTGGTTGGTTGGATAAATTCGCTTTGTTTATTTAAAGTACAGTTTTTATAATAAAAGCCTTTACCCAGCCACCACAAATAAATAATTCTGACACAACAATGGGTTTAAAATAAATAAATATTTGATCACTTTTTCTCATGAAAGTGGATTGTTATTAATGAATCCATTACAAATTGCAATATACGTGTGTATGTCAAGATAATTTGGTAAAGTTCGTAGATAGACCCGTAAGTAGTTTTATTCGTTTGTGTTTTGAATGAAAATAAATAACGTAAAGCAGGGTTGGCAAGCGATTTATAATATTAAAGACATCGGGCAAAGCTACGTATCTACGTTGTTAGCGTGCATTGAAGTTTTTTTTAATTCCAGTTTATGTAAAGGTAGACCTGGCAATTCAAGTAAATTCACTAATTCAGTTGGAAAATTTACTGCGTCGGTTTCTTCCACCGGTGCTTCGTTACCTGCAGTTTAAATATCAGAATATATAAGTTCCATTCTTTTTCTAAGGTTTTTTCTCTTTTAGAAAATGTGTTTATCTTTTTGGAGAGTATGTTTCAATGCTACATAAGTTTCATATTCCGATGATAGTGTTTGAATAGGTAATTAAAAGGCGTTCTTCACCCCTTTTTGTTCCTCCCAGTAAAAATCCCAAATATATATAATCTGCCTCAATCGCATGCGAAAATTCATTCAAATTCCATTTTGTTTAACAATTTCAGTGTTCCAATGCAACTCCTTCCAAGATTCCATTTCGTTCACCATTCCATTGCATTTCGTTCCCATTATCTGTTATTTCAATTCCACTCGTTCCCCGTTTCGTTCCTACTGTCTTGTGTATCGATATTGATATCAGTCGCTTCTCTTTCCATTCGATTTCTTTGCACTTGCTCCGTTCCATTCCTCTTTTAACTGCAGTGTTTCAATTCCACTCGTCCCCATTCTATGCCATCTCGCTCTCCATTCCATTTCGTTCCATAGTCCATTCCTTTTCGCTCCCTCTTCCAATCCATTTCCATTGTCTATAATTTCAATTCCACTCGTTCAACGTTTATATTCATTTCGTTCCACTCGTGTAGTGTTTCAATTCCACTCGTTTCCTATTTAGTTTCTTAATTTTAGTGTTCCACATACACTCGTTCTTTAAATTTTAGGTTTCTAGCTAAAGACGCAGATGTTCAGGTGGGGGCAATTTCCCCTTTTGAGCCACCATTTTTACCACGTTCCTGTCCAAAGTCCTAAAAATGCCTTGTCGATAAGTTAGCCCATACTCCAAGGAAAACATATTATAGATTCCGGGTTTCTAGCCGAAGGGTTCGGTTAGGCCATCAAGGGGGAGAATTATTACGTTTTTACCCCTCCCGGTAGGAATTTCCAAAAATTCCGAGAACGTCTGCGTTGGAGGAGGAACCTACTACATACATAATTTTAGGTCTCTATATCCAGCAGTTTGCCCAACTCGGCAAGGGGGACGTTTTTTCACTTTTTACCCCTCCCGGTATGAGTTTCCAAAAATCCCGTCGTAAGGGACGTCTACGTTGGAGAAGGAACCCAAATACCGAATTTAAGCTCCCTAGTTCCAGCACTTTGGCCAGGCCGTTAAGGGGAGACTTTTCCTATTTTTGACCCTACCTGTGGAAATTTCCAAAAATCTCATCTACCAAATTTCAACTTCCTACCTCCAGCAGTTTGGGCAGGCCTTTAAGCGGCAGTTTTCGCTTCATTAATCCCCATTTTTGCAATGTCCGTGTCCAAAATTCCACAAAGCACCTTCCCGATAAGTGAGCCCATACTCCAAGGAACGTATGTTTTACATTTCAGGTTTCTAGCTAATTTTCCGAAAATCCATCGACAGGGAATTTCAGCTTCCTAGTTCCAGCAGTTTGAGCAGGCTGTCAAGTGGGACACTTTTTCTTTTTTTGTCCCTCCCGGTTGGAATTAGGCTGGAAGAGGAACCTAAGTACCGAATTTCAGCTTCCTAGTTCCAGCAGTTTGGACAGGTCGTTAAGGGGCCACTTTCCCTTTTTGAGCCTCTATTTTATAACGACCCTGTCCAAATTCAAAATAGTATCTTTCTAATAAGTTAGCCCTTACTCCAGGGACCCACATTTTAAATTTCAGGTTTCTAGCCGAAGGGGTTTTTACAGGCCACCAAGGGGAGGCTTTCTTCTTTTTGCCCCTCCCTTTAGGAATTTACAAAAATTCGATCTTCGCGGCTGTCTGCGATGGATGAGGAACATTCATACCAAATTTCAACTGCATTGCCTAAGCGGTTTGGGCAGGCCGTTATTGGGGACATTTTTCCTTTTCAACCCACATTTTTACTATGTTTCTGTTCCAAAATAGAAAAATTACGTTGCCGTTGAGTTAGTCCTACTCCAAGTCCTACTCTTAGGTTGGCCAGAAGGGATTGCGCAGGCCGTCAAGGAGAATACTTTTCCGCTTATCTCCCTCCCGATAGGAATTTCAAAAATTCCGTCTAAGCGGACGCCTACACAGAAGGAGGAACTCACATACCGAATTCCGGCTACATAGTTTCAGCGGTTTGGGCAGGCCGTCAAGGGAAAAAGGTCCTTTTTTGGAAAAGGTATTTTTTTAGAAAAATGTACTTTTTTTGCAAAAAGGTACTTTTTTCGGAAAAAGGTACTTTTTTAGAAAAAAGTACTTCTTTCGGAAAAAGGTACTTTTTTTGGAATAAGGTACTTTTTTTGGAAAAAGATACTTTTTTTGAAAAAGGTACTTTTTTGGAAAAAGGTACTTTTTTTTGGAAAAAGGTACTTCTTGTGGAAAAAGGTACTTTCTTTGGAAAAAGGTACTTTTTTTGGAAAAGGTACTTTTTTTTGGAAAAAGGTACTTTTTTTTGGAAAAAGGTACTTTTTTTGGAAAAAGGTACTTTTTTTGGAAAAAGGTACTTTTTTTGGAAAAAGGTACTTTTTTGGAAAAAGGTACTTTTTTTGTCCCCCCCCCCCCGACATATGAAGTTATATTTTATTATAAAGGGTTCTTCAATAAGAGCGCGACAAAAGTTTTTTTAAATAAAATAAAAACGGTTTTGGATATCAATGAAATTCTTTATTCCTGTGAAAGTACGTTCGATGCCATTATGTATGGAAATCGATCTCTTTTGCATGGCCACCACGGGCACGCTTGCAGAAGTCCAGACGCTGAACCCAATTTTCGACAGTTGTCAAGCATAAATCGGCCCATATTCGTACGAAGTTCATCAATCCTCGCTGGCTTGTTGGCATAGACAATAGATTTGACGTAGCCCCACAGGAAATAGTCCAACGGCGTAAAATCGCACGACCGAGGTGGCCAATCGACTGGACCATTTCGTGAGATAACACGTTCTCCAAACTTGGTTTGCAATAAATTGATTGTGACATTCGCTATGTGGCTTATGGCGCCGTCCTGTTGGAACCACATATCCTCCAAGTCCATATCATCCAATTGGGGCTAAAAATATTCGGTTATCATTGAACGGTAGCGATTCCCTTTCACAGTAACGTGCCGGTCTTGATCATCACGGAAGAAGTACGGCCCAATGACGCCGCCGGCCCATAAACCGCACCAAACCGTAATTTTTTCGGTATGCAATGGAGTACGTGTGGATTGCTGTCTGACCAATAATGCATATTTTGTTTATTGACGAAGCCATTCAGCCAGAAATGAGCCTCATCGCTGAAGATGATTTTTCGATGAAAATCTGAATCATTTTCAAGTTGTTGCTCAGCCCAATTCACGAACATACGACGCTTGTGGTGGTCAAGCGGCTTCAGCTCTTGCGTCAATTTGATCTTGTAAGGATGTAGGCCAAGATCTTTTCGCAAAATTCGCCACAACGACGTCACAGAGATGCCCAATGCTTGAGAACGACGTGTGAGAGACACATTTGGGCTTTCTTCAACTGAAGCCTCAGCGGCAGCAATATTCTCGACACTACGGCCACTTCTTTGTCTCAATAGCACGGGAACATTTTGTAATGTGCCTGTGGATTCAAATTTTTCCACTAGACGCTCAATTGTTGATCTGCTAGGACGATTATGACGACCATAAATTGGACGTAGCGCTCTTAACGTTGAGGCCACTGATTCGGAATTTCGGTAGTAAATTTTAATAATTTCGACTCGTTGTTGGCTCGTATATCTTTCCATCATGAAATGGCAAATCTTACTGAAGAGAAATGTCAAAAGAGCGGCAAGAAATATGGTGTCGTTTGCTGTCCCTGTCTTTCTACTTTTGTATCGTCCCTGTTGAAAAACCCTTATAACCGAAAAATGAGAACATCTTATTGTATACAATTGTATACAATTTGGTACAATTTGATACAATTTTATGCAATTCGATACAATTGTATCCGAATTTTGTTCTCATCCAATTACATCAAATTATATCTTTTTGTATAAAATTATATAAAGTGTTATAAAAGCGGACATAGTTTGATACAATTATATCTAAATATTGACCTTATACTTTTGATCATATTATATCCCAGTGTAGAAACGGTAATGACATATCATTATTTTTTGGAGTACCAGTAATAACACCCACTTACCTTCTGCATTATTTTAAAACATATAATAATGAGTTACTGATAATGACTTATTTTTATCATTATTTCAAATAGAAAATAATTTTCTTGATTTTTTTGAAAATTTTTTTGATATCTATTTTTAGACTCAATATTTTCTAAACACTGGTAAGGATATATGTACTCACATATTTTTTGATTTTTTGTATGTTGGCGAGTAAGCTTACTTGTGTGCAGCAGGTCAATTATGTTTTTATTTTTTAAATATTACATGTCGATATAGCTCAGATAGTAGAGCTATTGACTGGCAATCTGTAGACCCAGGTTCGATTCCCGCACCAGCAAATTTTATTTAAAAAAAAATGCAATAAAAAATATTTTTTTTATATAATTTATTTTTTTGAAAATCTATTTTTAGACTCATTATTTTAGTCAGTAACGATATATTTTTTGATTTTTCGTATGCTGGTGTGTAACCATAACTCATTATTTTTCGCGACATCGCCATATAAAGGTAATAAGAAATGTAATAACAAAAGTAAGTAGTTACCATTACCAAGTATGTAGGTACATAACCACATATCTGGTAATGATTTTCTACACTGGGATATGACCACATCTAACAATATACAAAAATTATCTTTTTAAATAAAAAAGATATGCAATATCTGGAGATCAGACCTGGGGGATTTCAATTACAATTGCAAATAAATCTAATTGAAATTAAAAAAAAAAAACTCAATTAAATTTCATGTAACTGTAGTTGAAAATTTTCAATTACAATTAATTGTAATTGAAAGTGATTTCAATTACAAATTTCAATTACACTTAGAATTAAAGTGTTTTTTTTTTAAATTTTGTAGAAAAAACTGACTAGGATAGGATAGGCGTGGATAAGTATAAAAAGAATACGTCATATTGGGCTGACCCCTCACATGTGCTTTTTGTCATTATTTCTTTTCCGAAAAAATGTAATTGTAATTGACATTTTTTCAATTACAATTATATGTAGTGTATAATTGAAAAATTTCAATTACAAATTACTTGTAATTGTTTTTTTTAATTACAATTACAAATAATATGTAATTGTAATTGAATTTTTTTCCATTACAATTACATGTAATTGTGTAATTGCATGTGTAATTAATTACCAAATATAATGATTAACCCAAAGGTCTGCTGGAGATCCTATAATTTCGATAAATCTTCCATTACTTTTATCCAGATTTAGCATGACAGTGCATTATACATTAACAAAATTTTCTTTATTTTTAGTAATTTTAAAATAAAGTTAACCAGACTGAAATTTTAAAGTTAATAGGATTATGTTATACAACCAAGATATAAGAAAAATAGTAAAAAACGAGTAAAAAGGTTAAAGTCGGGCATGCCGACTATACAATACCCTACACCAGTCTGGTTAAGAGCCAACTAATGTTTGGATCCGAAATTCGAATAGGTTAAAATGGGATTTGTGTCAAAATTTTCTATAAAATTATAAAAGAAGAGAAAATCGTAAATATAGCCAATATGGGCGATAGGTCCAAATATGGACCGATTCTATCTAGAATCTATCGGCTTTTTTCTCTGGACCATGTGAGTCAGCAAACCAAATTTCGTTAAAATATCTTAATATTTGCGACCTGCAGCGAGTAACCAAGCCAATTTTGGGGGGACCCTTATATGGGCACTAGGTCTAAACATGGACCGGTATTAACCAAAATCAATAGGCTTGTCCTTGGGCCGACATAGGTTGGTGTACCAAATTTCATCAAAATATCTTAATATTTGCGACCTGCAGCGTATAAACAATATAATTTTGGGGGGACCCTAATATGGGCACTAGGTCTAAATATGGACCTTGGGCCGACATAAGTCGGTGTACCAAATTTCATCAAAATAAGTTAATATTTGCGACCTGTAGAGTGCGCACAAGAATGCATGGACAGACAGACAGACGGACGGACATGGTTAAATCGAAATAAAAAAAATTCTGAGCCGATCGTTATACTATAAGGTGGGTATTAGGGTATTCAATTAATCGGCTTTTTATTTTAATCGATTAATCGTGCAAATAATTATTCGTGTTTTTTTCTTAACCGGTTAATCGAACAAAATTTTAAAATTAATCGATTAATCGAAAAAAATTTATGTAAAATAATAAACATACACTTGCTGTGTTTTTAATAATTTTATTTAAAAAAGGAACAAAAATAAATTCAGTAACTCTTCTGAAATTCATAAAAATTAAAAAATTTAATAATTGAGATCAGTTTTTGTCATTATTTTTATTTTTTCTGTCCCCTCTTTCACATATTAAAATTTTATCCAAATCGGGGAGAAACACACCGCAATCAATGTTGCCAGTTTTGACGATTTGTCGTCATTTTGACGATTTTTACTATCGAAAATAAGCAAATGACGATTTGACGATTTTGCACTTCAAAATGACGATTTTTTTCAATAGGAAATATAGCAACAATTGTTCAAAAATACGTTATTTTTTCATTATCTAAATCAATAAATCTGAAAATTTATTCAGGTAATTTATAAATATTTATCATAAAATTTTCATTTAAGGTAGTTACTTTAAAATCTGATGGTTATTTATTTATTTTTATTTAAAATAGTTTTTCCTAAATCTCTAATAAATGTAACGTGTTTTTCGAAGGGACGTATATCTCATATCGGACTCTTTTCATGTAAATTCTTTAGTAGGTATCTGTGAAATATCTCTAGACTAAGTATATTAAAATCTAAAGTTTTTTCGATACGAAATTTTTTTTAAGTGAACTTTTTCTTTCGAACAATTAATTTCAGTACATGGTAAATTTTCAATACATACATAAAGAAATTTTCTAAAACACTTCGGCGAAGTGTTGCGTTATTTCTATAGAAATTCTTTTTGTAACAAAATCAATTTACATTGAAAGTTTCCTTAACTTCAACCAATCAAAGGAAAAACTAAAGTTTTAGAATTTTTCTTAAATTACAGCTGACACCGAAAACCGGGTGATTTTTAAAATTTTATGTTATGATTTAAGGATATAATAATAAAAATATTTGATTATTAAAGTTTTGACGATTTTTAACAATATTTTGATGATATTCAAAACGCAATGACGATTTTGACGATTTTTTCAAAAATATTTGGCGATTCTGTGCCCAATTAACCTGGCAACACTGCCCGCAATGAGTTAAAGAAGAATAAAAGACCCCGTACATTAATTTTTATCTCTTTCGTATGCATTGAATACATAAAAAACGTAAATGTAGAGAGGAATTCTGTTGAGAATTGATTTTCCCTCTACGTTTCCGTACCTCCATCCAATTACTTTATTTTGTTAATTCAGAGTGCTCACTAAACAAGCTTTATTACATTGAGCATTAATTATAATTAATAATTATAATAATCATTAATTGCAATAATTATTAATGCTTTCGTTTAATATCAACGTTTGAAAAGTCGTAAAAAATAATTAAAAATTTATTATACGTAAATAGATACCACTATTTTACTAGATATGTCACAACAACAGAGTATTAATTTGGAAGATGACAAAGCAAACTGTAATAATTTTATGTTATTTTTGTTTTTTCTTTGGGATTTAAGATGTTTTTTAACGCTCCTACTTGAAAACATGAAATTCTTATTGAGCTGAAGCTAACAAATATTTCTAGAAATTCTAAAAAGTCGTCCCTTAATTATTTTCTTAGGCCAGAATGAAATCGTTACAAGCCTACAGCAAATTATTTATTACAACTTTTTAAAAAAGTTTTGAGATTTTAGCACATTTACTTTTATGAAAAATTTATATTTTTTAATCATTTTTGTAATTTTCTACCAATTTCGATTAATCGATTAATCGTATCAAATTATTCGAATTATTCGTTATTCGAAATTTGGACATTTTAAATTATTCGAACAATTTTTGAGAAAAATTGTTCGATTAATCGAATAAAAACCCTAATCGATTGAATACCCTAGTGGGTATACGACCATTATTTTTTGGTGTTACAAACATCAGCACAAACTTATAATACCCTCTCCACGTAGTGGTGTAGGGTATAAATAGTAAGATATTACAAAATAGTAAAAATTACTAAAAATATATGATGCAAAAAATAAACTCACATACGAATCATGCACGGGTTATATATTCTTATTCACGCTCACGCACGAATCAAGTACGAATTATATATTCTCAGACTCACGCACGAATCACTTGAGTATAGTATTTATTATTTGGCGATAGGTGATCTTCTATGGTTAAATGGAAACCAATATAGAGTAGGTGGTGCGACCATTTGCTCATTATGTAATTTAAGAGAAGAGGAAACTACTTCACATTTTGTCGGGAGATGTCCAGTGCTAAACGAAATAAGATTTTAATATTTTAAATGTATTAGGCTGACAGATGATGAAGTTGTTCGAGTGCTAAATAGAGGTGAAGATGTTTATTGGCTAAGACTATATAATTTCATGAAAGAGGCTGTAAGATATAGAAGTATGTTAGTTTTTGAATTTAATTTTTAACGTTTAAAAATTTGAAAAACCAATTTTCCGGCTGACGGTTAAATAAAACCAAGCTGTAAAAAATGTAGTTATAGAATTAAGTATAATTTTGTAAACTTTGGAGAAAACAAATAAAGAATAATAATCTAAATGTAAAAAAAATCTAGTAATTATTACGTGTGAATAACGTGACTCACGAACATTTCTAGTCTAAAACTAGTTCAAAATCATTGTTAACATAGAACGACATATAATATAAGAACGACATATTTTATATGGACCTTATATATTTTTATATAAAATCACTTTAAAATAATTGCTTATGGGGGATGATATATAATTATAGATGATTTTATAAAGAACGTTATATTGTTATATCCCGTGAAAAAAAATTTATTCGGTAGCATATCTTTTTTTTCTTGGCATCATACTAAATTATATAAAATTTAATCCGGAAAATGGATTAATCAAATTGTATATAAACGAATAAAAAAGATATTTGAATTGATATAATTTCATCCAATTTTATCGGAGTTTTGGTCTTATTCGATTGCATTAAATTTTGTTTGTTTATATGAATATGTATAGTGTAGGAAAACGACCAATTATTTAACTGAGAGAATTATGTGAATGATATTAATAAATTTTTGCACAAAACCGATGAAATTTCACTGGGCCTCGTCTATTGAAACATTTCATTGAATTAATGGAATTTTTGATAAAATGGTGTGAAAATATTCATTTTATTTATTAAAAGTTTCATACACTTAATAAAAAAGTTTCATTAAAACTAAATTCATAAAATATATAAAGATTTTTCACCAATTTTAATAAATTTTTCATTTACCTTGTGAAGAAAACTTTATTATTTTACTAAACAATTTCATTAAAACTGGTCCAGCAAACTTCTCTCTATGTGGGTTATATAATCCGTTATCAGTTATTAGTACCCTACGGGGAATGAGGAGTCAATTGCACTCCAAGAACCTATCCCGTGACCAGTCAACCGAAGGCATATTACTAAATTAGTACAAATATGAACCAAAGAGAATGAATTAATTTTCTAAATATTTTCTGATTCGTTACTTTCACTGTTGCTTTTAAAAAACTTGACCGATACCGAAATATAAAATAAAATTCGCGGCATATTTTTTAAAATATTTTGTTATTTATTTTACTCTTTTATTTAATATGAACTTAATTTTTTTACAATTTGCTTATTTTAGCTCTTATTTAAAATTTTTATAATTTTTTGCTAAAAAATTTTGAGTTTTGTATTTTCAACGTTTTTTAATGTTAAAGCTGTTTTAGTTTTAACAATTGGTATTTCATTTAATTTTCTTTTTAACTTAAGGGCAATTTTTAAAATTTTTGTTTATATTATCAGAGTTTTTCTAATTTTTAATTGATTTTTTCAATTAATTATGGCCAACGCAAAAACCGAGTCAACTGCCATTAAAGGACCTATCCCATGACCGGTTAATCGGTTGCATAATGAAGGTACTTCCACTATATTTGTGTGTTTGTTAGTGTTGTTTTCTTTTTTTTATTTGCTTGTAGTGTTTGTTTTTTCTTTTTCTTTTTTATTTGAACAGAAAGGAAAAATATATAACTTTACCATCAGCCAGCCATCACGCATAAGCAACTTAGCTCAGACGGTAGAGCGTTTGCCTTACAAGCAGGAGGTTGTGTTATCGAGCCCTACTTCGACGCCAAGTAGATTATTTTTAATTCTTAATTTTTTATTAGTTTATTTGAAAAGCTATTTTTAGACACACCACCTTACTGTCACAAGGTGTCTAAACTGTGGCAATTGGTCATTTCCAATGGCAACGCCATGCTAAAGTGATATGTCTCTTTCAAACAAAAAGACCGATCAACGACCGGTCTCCGCCCCCTTGGGACCTATGCTGCGTGTCATCTGGGACCGGTCCCTTTCCCTGTACGGTAACTACACAGAAGAAAAAAATTAAAATCATACAGAAATAACATTTACTAAGATAGAAAAAGCTTTGAAATCACACAAATCTCAGGTTTTTTCTTTTTATATAAAAAATTGTCTGCTTATCTTTGAAATCGGAAAACACATTAACTTAAATATGAAAAAGTTTAGGTAGAATCATATTTATTTTAATAAGGATAAGTATTATAGCCACCAATTAGAAAATTTTGTTTCAAAGTTTCTTACTTAAATAAAATATCCCACCAATCGATGACTATACACGCTGAAAAAAACGGCCTGTCCCAAACATATTTTTGCTGGTAATATATATATTTTATATATATTTGGAGAACTTGTTAAACATATTCGCCGTGTTTTTACTAGAAACATTATATATTTGCATGCAAATATATTATGTTTGCCTGTAAATATATAAATATTTGGATGAAATGAAATGACGCTATCGACAAATATATATATGTTTGGCAGCAAACATATAATATGTGTGTCATAAACAAATTATGTTTCCATGCAAATACTATATATAAATAATATATTTAGTTATAAAGCAATTATTAATATATGCCAAACAATAGGCGTATTTATTCTACTCTCCAAATTTCTCTATATTTTAATGGAAAAACATAAAAAGTAAAATTAATACATCTACTGTTTGGCGATTATTTAAAACTAAATATATTATAAATCACATTGAATTTTACATCTAATACAAATCTTTCATTGAAAAACAATCTCTTCATTTATTTTTTATTTATTTTTATTAACAAATATTAATTAAAAACTCTTCCCAGCAAAATATTGGTAATGACACCTCATTACTATCTGCATTACCAAAAATGATATATCATTACCTTTTGCATTATTTTGTAATATAAAATAATGACTTCCTAATAACGGCCTATTGTATTCATTGTTTCTAAATATAAAATAATGACTTACTCGTAATAGTTTAAATAAGTACTTTTTACACAGTTAAATTTTATACATTTTTATTTATTATATGTAAATATGTTTTGTTTAAATTTTTATGACGAGTCCTAAAATTAAACACTAGAGAAAACTTAAATTTTTCTGAATGTATTTCCTTAAGCTAATAGTATTTGCTTAACTCCTTATTTTTAAGAATCAAGCAATCGGATAACCACTTATAATTCAACTTTTTGTAATCATATGTGTAACCACTTATTATTCCAAATCTCATAACTACTTATTTCTCATTTTTTCGTAAGCGAGCGGGTAAGCGTGACTACTTATAAAAACGACCACGCCAAACAAAAATAATGAGTTTAGACACCAAAAAATAAGTTGTGCGGAGCTATGAATTTCTATTATATAACCACTTATTTGGTAATTAAAGATTTTGCTGGGTTATAATAAGTTAATACTTTAATATACACAAATAATTTTTTTTTTAACACAATTTTATGTTTTATTTATACTAATTTATTTTTTTTTCACATCTTTCATAATAAAATTAATAAATAAACTAAAAATATCACTAAATTTTCTGACTAGATGCAGTCTAGCTAAACTAAACGATTATTACCAACTAAAAAAGTTATAATGGCTTATAAATATGTATCAAGAATGGAAATTCGCCGTTTTTCCAAATATATGTTAATTGTATCCCACAAATATAATTATTATAAAGTTAAAAATGCAAAAATATGTATTCTTAGATGACAAAACATGACTAATTTACAAACAAACCCATGTTTACTGAGAAATATATGTATAGTAACTATATATACAATATAATTGGAAGCATACTCCAAATACATATATGGTAGTTTGTAAAAATACATATAATTACCTCCAAACATATACAAAAACGTCTTTAAATAAAATAAAATTGTATCAGGTCAAAAATCAGATACAATTTCATCTGATTAATACATAATTTAATCAGGTCAGATCTAAACTGATACAATAAGTTAAAAACTGATAAACAACTGATACAATTTTATCGGGCCATTTTTCGGATCAAATGGTACATGGATGACTCTAAGTTATATATTACCATATAAAGCTCCATATTATTTTTTTAATAGCCCTAGTAAAAATGATTTTTATATAATCAGATGTGATTTTTATATAATCATTTATGATTTTATACAATTATAACTTGTCGAGTATTATGAAACATATATTTTTATATGATTATATCAAAAGATATTTAATTATATAAAATTATATTAACCAGATCCACCATTTTCCGGATCAAATCATGTATGGGTTAATATAATTATATAAAAAATATATTATTTGATCCGAAAAATGGTGGATCTGGTTAATATAATTTTATATAATTAAATATCTTTTGATATAATCATATAAAAATATATGTTTCACAATACTCGACAAGTTATAATTGTATAAAATCATAAATGAATGTATAGAAATCAAATATGAATATATAAAAATCATTTTTACTAGGAAGGGAACATACCATATATGGTGCCATTTAAACAGTATATTGTCATATATGGTGCCATTTAAACAATATATGGTCATATATGGTAACTCAACTACAATATTAACTGTATTTCAGAAGCTATTAATTGCATTTCACAAATTTTAAATGTATTTCACAAATTATGGAATGTATTTCAGAAATTATTAATTGTATTTCAGAAATAATCAAATCTATTTCAAAACTTGTTGATTGTTTGTCATAGTTAATAGAAAAAAAATTTATAAATTACATTTCATAATTTCTGAAATACAATTGATAATTTCATAAATACAGTTTGATAATTTCGGAAATAAAATTAATAATTTCTGAAACAGAATTGATAAAACTGAACTTCAATTGACTAGTTCTGAAATACAATTCATAAATCTGAAAAATAATTGATAAGTTCTGAAATACAATTGATAAAAATGAAATTCAATTGATTATTTCTGAAATACAATTAATAAATCTTAAAAACAATTAATACAATTGAAATGGTGTATAGCGTTAAAAAGATGTAAATAAAATTATTTTATTCAAAGATTTCAATTTAATAAAAAAATAAATATATAATTTTATAAAAAAATTTATAGAAAAAAAATTTTAATTTTATAAAAAGAAATTCATTTTGTAAAAAAATGCATATCGAACTCGAGACCTTCTGAGTTTAAACCTTATTTTAACAAAATATTGTAATTTTTATAAAATCAGTGCTCTGCCAGTGTATTATTTTTTGAACAGTTGGCAATATATGTCTGGGATCTTATTTAATCCCAAATAAATGGAGATCTTACGTAGTACCAAATATAATGCGGCATCTAATTTTATCTGTCATTTTTATGGATAGTTTTAGATGTCAATCCCCAAATATATTGCTGTTTCTAATTCTATCTGCCATTTTAATACCTAAATAAATTGCTGGAACTAATTCGATCTGCAATTTATGGGAAAAATTAAGATTTTACCAAATCACTAAATATATCACTGGATTCAATTCGATCTGCAACTTATTGAAAAAGTTAAGATCTTACGCAATCCCGAAATATATTACTGGATCTAATTTCATCTGTTATTTTTTTCATAAATTTAGATCTTACGTAATCCCCAAATATAATCCTCGATCTTATTCGATCTGCCGTTTTCCAGATAAAGTTAGATACAATTTAATCCTAAAATATATATGTGACCTTCTCCGAGAAAAGGGACCTAGTGTGTAAAAATTAAGTTTTGAGAAGAACGCATTTAAAGTTTCATAACGCATTATCACTTTAAACACACCTTCAGTTGGGAGATGCGATTTGGTATGGTTAGGTGCCTAAACTCATTTCATCTTATTCTACACCCTTTCAGGTACCAGAATCCACTCTTAAGTCCAAACCCGTTTTTTGACACACTAGGTCCCTTTTCTCGGAGAAGG
Organism: Leucophora obtusa; assembly: GCA_949987735.1. NCBI lineage: Eukaryota > Metazoa > Arthropoda > Insecta > Diptera > Anthomyiidae > Leucophora > Leucophora obtusa. The sequence goes on from OX465296.1 coordinate 87,930,524, forward strand.
TCACATATACCTAGATCTACTTTTTCGTATAAATTTAGATCCAAGTTTATCCCCATATATATTGCTGGATCTAATTCGATCTGCCATTTTTCTGATAAATTTAGATCCAAGTTTATCCCCAAATATATTGCTGGATCTAATTTGATCTGTCATTTTTCGTATCAAATTAGATCTAAGCTCATCCACAGATATATAGCTGGATCTAATTCGATCTGCCATTTTTCGGATCAAATTAGGTCTTACTAAATCCCAAAATATATTGCTGGATCTAATTTGATCTGCCAATTTTCTATTCAATTTATATCCAGGTTTATCCACAAATATATTGCTGGATCTAATTGGATCTGCCATTTTTCGGATAAATTTAGATCTAAGTTAATCCACAAATATATTGCTGGATCTAATTCGATGTGCGATTTTTCGGATCAAATTAGATCTAAGTTTATCCCCAAATATATTGCTAGATCTATTTCGATCTGCCACTTTTTCGGATCAAATTAGATCTAAGTTTATCCACAAATATATTGCTGGATCTAATTCGATCTGCCAAAATTGAGATCAAATTAGATATAAGTTTATCCACAAATATATAGCTGGATCTAATTGGATCCGCCATTTTTCGGATCAAATTAGATCTAAAAATATCCCCAAATATATAGCTGGATCCGCCAATTTTCGGATCAAAATAGATTTAGGTTTATCCCCAAAGATATCCCAATTTTGAGATATAACTTGATCTTAGTTTATCCCCATATATACAATGGGATCTAATACGATATGATTGGATACACCCAATTTTGAGATCTAATTGGATCAGCTAGATATTACAGCAGATCTTAAACAATATCAAATTGGATATGATTAGATATTGCGCGAAATCAATTTTTTTTTACTCGGGTTAGTATAAATAAAACATAAAATTGTGTTAAAAAGAAAAAAAATATATTTAATTGTGTATATTAAAGTATTAACTTATTATAAGAGTTTTAAATTAATATTTGTTAATAAAAATAAATAAAAAATAAATGAAGAGATTGTAGTTATTGTTTTTCAATTAATGTATTAGATGTAAAATTCAATGTGATTTTTAATATATTTAGTTATTAAATAATCGCCAAACAGTAGATATATTAATTTTACTTTTTATGTTTTTCTATTAAAATATAGAGAAATTTGGAGAGTAGAATAAATACGCCTATTGTTTGGCATATATTAATAATTGCTTTATTACTAAATATATTATTTATATATAGTATTTGCATGGAAACATAATTTGTTTATGACACACATATTATGTGTTTGCTGACAAACCCAGCAAAATATTGGTAATGACACCTCATTACTATCTGCATTACCAAAAATGATATATCATTACCTTTTGCATTATTTTATAATATAAAATAATGACTTCCTAATAACGACCTATTGTATTCATTGTTTCTAAATATAAAATAATGACTTACTTGTAATATTTTAAATAAGTACTTTTTACACAGTTAAATTTTATACATTTTTATTTATATGTAAATATGTTTTATGTTTAAATTTTTATGACGAGTCTAAAATTACACACTAGAAAAAACTTAAATTTTTCTGAATGTATTTTCTTAATATATTTAGTTAGAATATTCTTCCACCTCAAGTCCAAATTCTAATATGATATTGTCATATTAGATTTTTATTTGTTGTTTCAAAAAGGGTTGATCATTTTCATGATAGACAATACAATTGTTTCGTAGACATCACTCTACTCTTCAGTTGTCCGCTAAGAAAATGATAACTTTCCTACTCAAACCGAGACATTACATAAGGTACAAAAAACCAACGGGATGAGAATTTTGTACTTTCGTATATGAACTGTCTGATTTGGTAAAACCAGTTATAAATCAACTCCTTTTTGAAAGCAACAATAACATAAAAGTACCCTTTGGGTACTATTTATATGTATGTCTGTTGTCAATACATTTTGTAAAAACAACTAATTTTAAACTCAAAACAAAATAAATATTTGAATGAGATTTTAGCCGTGGTGTGCTTATTTTCAACAATTATTTTAATTTTTGCATTAAAAAATACAAAAATTGTTTTTTCGGACTTTCTATATTTTCATATATTTAGTTAGAATATTCTTCCACCTCAAGTCCAAATTCTAATATGATATTGTCATACTAGATTTTTATTTGTTGTAGGAAAAAGTTATCATTTTCTTAGGAAAGTTATCATTTTCTTAGCGGACAACTGAAGAGTAGAGTGATGTCTACGAAACAATTGTATTGTCTATCATGAAAATGATCAACCCTTTTTGAAACAACAAATAAAAATCTAATATGACAATATCATATTAGAATTTGGACTTGAGGTGGAAGAATATTCTAACTAGGGTTTATGTCCCGGGAATTCCCGGGACGGGATTCCCGGGAATCCCGCCCTTTTTTGAATCCCGCAATCCCGGGAATTTTATGCGGGATTTCCCGGGATTTTTTTTTAGTCTTTTACAGTAGTTTTAGCTAGTTTTATTGCAATTTTAGAAGCTTTATTTAAATTTAAAGCATTGATTTTTTAAAATTAATTTAAATAAAGAATATTTAAAATTAAAAAATACGGTTTAAAATTTAATAAACTGAATTAAGCCAAATTGTTTTTGGATGCCAATTGAATTTGGTTTAGTTAAACCGAAAAATATTATATTAGCAATTATCAAATTTACAAACTAAAATACTTGTCCTTCGGGAATTTTCTTCTTCTTTAAGATGATGATATTTGTTCAAATAAAGCAATATTTATATAGGCTGTTTTAAACTATAAGATTCTCGGAAAGATCTTGCAACCTTGCCTATATGTTTTGCACGTGTACTGAAGTAAAATCGTACCGAAAATCTTATAGTGTAAACCAGCCTTATACAACATTTCAACATCATTATTTCAGTTCCAAATACCTCCAATAAACTAGGGATTAAAATTAAAAATAGTAATTTTTTCGTATTTTCAAATAACATAAGTATTTTGAGTTTGTTTTACTTCAAATAATTTCATTTAAAGTTCAATTGCTATTCCTTTATTTTAAATACATTTTTTAAATATTATTAATTTTTAAAATAATAAATACATCAGATGCTTTTTCAAATTATTTTGAATTTTTTATATGCTAATTTAAAATGCAACTAAATAGGAATTTAAATAATTTATTTTTAAGGAGTTAAGGCATAAAAATTTTCTATTCAAGAAAACTAATTAAAGTTATGAAACTATTTAATATTTTAGTGTCTACTTTTATAAAACAATTTAGGCGAATTTGCCTAAAAATTTCTGTGAAAAATGCTCACTTTTAAACTTTTTTATAAAACTAATTCTAGACGGATACTTCTGAAAATCTGCATAGAAAAAACAAAATATCTAGAAATAGAAATTTTTGGATTTCATGTATAAGAAATATTTAAGCAAAAAATTGATTTTAGTTCTGACTATAAAACTGGTCCGACACAAGTTTGCACCCATTAACAATTCCAATATATCCTGAAAAAAGGGATCAAAATAATATAACCGTGTCTTTCACTTTTCTATATCAATTCGTTCAACAGCTTAAACCGCGAAATTAATATTTAGTTAATATATTACTACGAATTTTTTTAATTAGGACGGCCTTCCATATAAATATTTTACATAAATACTAATTCACGATTTAAATTGTTAAATGAATTGACCTGGAAAAAGTTGAAGAGATGGCTATTTAGCCCTCCTTTCAGAACATTTTCTCATGGATACAACCAAAAGATAAACTTTGTCGAACGGTGTTTAACCAAAAAGTAGTTTTTCAAGTACAATATATGTTGAATTTATATATTTTCTAATGAGCGGGAATTCCCGGGATCCCGGGAAATTCCAAAAAAAATCCCGCTGTCCCGGGAAATGAAAAAGTCTGGGAAAAGAAAAACCCTAATTCTAACTAAATATATGAAAATATAGAAAGTCCGAAAAAACAATTTTTGTATTTTTTAATGCAAAAATTAAAATAATTGTTGTATTTTCTTAAGCTAATAGTATTTGCTTAACTCCTTATTTTTAAGAATCAAGTAAGCAATCGGATAACCACTTATAATTAAACTTTTTGTAAGCATGTGTGTAACCACTAATTATTTAAAATCTCATAACTACTTATTTCTCATTTTTTCGTAAGCGAGCGGGTAAGCGTGACTACTTATAAAAACGACCACGCCAAACAAAAATAATGAGTTTAGACGCCAAAAAATAAGTTGTGCGGAGCTATGAATTTCTATTATATAACCACTTATTTGGTAATGAAAGATTTTGCTGGGAACATATAATATTTGTCGATAGCGTCATTTCATTTCATCCAAATATTATATATTTACAGGCAAACATAATATATTTGCTTGCAAACATAATATATTTGCATGCAAATATATATTGTTTCTAGTAAAAACACGGCGAATATGTTTAACAATTTCTCCAAATATATATATATTACCAGCAAAAATATGTTTGGGACAGGCCGTTTTTTTTCAGCGTGTAGTTTTATAAAGTGTTGTTCGAAGCAATATAAAAATGTATCTTCAACGAGATATAATTTGATCAAGTATATGTATTTGTATATGGCATATAAAATGCTTTAAGAGAAAAGATTTTTTAGGATATGATTATATAAGACAACGAATAAGAAAATTTTGAAAATCGGAATCGCAGATAAATTCATATTTAATTTTATACGTTGTTATTCACTCTTTAATATGAATAGATACAATTGGATCAAACCTATTCGTTTTTTCACGGGATATTAAAAAAATCATGAAATATTGTAGATATGGAACCATATTAAATTATATATGGGTTCTTATTCGTCAATATATAATCATATATAACACAAATTATGAAATATTTCTTATATGGCTCCACATATAGTTTTATATTATTATGTATAGTGTCATACTAAATTATATATAAACGTATATGTAATTATATCTGTAATATGTTACTTTATGTACTTATATATAGCACATGCAATTATATGTAGGCCAGTATGTAATAATATAATATCACATATGTCTCCATATTAAAACCTTTGAGGAAAAAATATCTAACATATGACTATATAAAAGTATATCTGCTTGAATTTAAAAGCATATGTGGCCATATGTAACTATAAGTTACTATATGCAATTACATAAAATAATATATGATTATATCAAAACTTTTTTACTCGGGTTGTTGTGATAACCAAGAAGTTACGTTCATCGAACTTTTTCGAGTACAAAACGCTCTGAAAAAGAGCCGGGAGCCAAACTTGGGCCTGAGTCTTTGCCCGGAACGATCACTACCTCATTAACGAATAAAATTATTTAGGTCCCGTGGAAGAAATCGCAAAAAACTGCCTTGATTTGTTTATACCATTAAATACCAATGCATTCAATATCAGATAGGACCTCTTCATGATTACTAGGTCAAAATATGGACCGATTTTAACAATTTTCAATAGCGTTAGTAATCGATGCAGTACAAACTTATGTACCAAATTTCGTCAAATTATATTTTAAAATGCGAACTACACTAAAAAAAAAGTTAGAATAAAAATTAGTAAAACAATTTCCAATTTTATTATACTAGTATTATACTAATTTTTAGTATAAAGTTTGTTTTTTAGTAAAATAATTTGGTATTCTCATTTTACAAATTATAGAATTTTTTACTAATTTGAGTTGCTAAATCTACAAATTTAATTTTACAAAATTTTGAAACCCGATTAGCTAAAATTAGCAAAAAAAATTACTAATCTTTTTTATTTTGGAAGTTAAAAAAAAAATTTTTTTTCAAATACACAGAACCCGATAGAAATTTTTCCTACAATATTACCAGAAAGACCAAGTGGTTTTTAAGCGTTTTTTTCCATTTATAATAAAAATAGATTTGTTCTCTAAATTTTTTCAATATGTAATTTTATCATCCATATTCGTACACTCGGTGAAAAAAGAGTTATCATAGTGATGAAACTGCTTCATAAATCGTTTCATAAAGCGGATGACGTTTTTTATACGAAAATTGATGCCATAACGTCTTTGAAATTAGTTCGTATTAACAGATAAATCGTCCTAACAAAATTCAGCTTAAAAGAATTTTATTGTAAATGGTACAATTGTTTTCTATTCTAAAGCTGCTTACACACGGAGGAACATTCGTCACAAAATGCCCTTAGTATACGACATACACTGTATGGCAATGTATCGTGTTTACATTCGTGTTATCAACATTTTTTGATATTTTGTGTTTCCCAACTCAATTTTCCATCGTGTGTATCGATGTTACTGTTTTTGCTATGTTAGTTCATTGAGAGCAGTCGTAATGTGAGGTGCTTTTGTAATTGCGCATTATGGGGACAATTACAAATAATGAAAACTGCATTAATTTTATAAATGAATATAAAAATTTTCGACAATTATGGGACATAAAATGTGTACTAAAAAAGTAAAAAAAAAAATGAAACACATGCTCTGTGACGAATGTTTTATCGTGTGTAGGCATCAAAAAATTTTGATAACACGATACATTGACATATACGAAGGAACATTCGTCAAAAAATTGGCATTTTGTGACGAATGTTCCTTCGTGTGTCGTCACGAAAATAGAATAGATTCTATTACGACGAAAAATCGCCGGACGATATGGCGACATTTTGCTTCCCATACAAAATATATGAAAAAGCACATGTCGTCGACGCAGTTCTGATTAATCTCTTTAACACATTAACAACTGCAGCTACACGACTACAGCCTGTCAAAAATAAAATACACACGTTTATATGAAAACGATTATTTTTTCACCAACACAGCTACACGACAACTTTTGCCGCTGTAGTCAACTTTTAAGCTGCCTACACACTAGGGAACATACCATTACAAATTGCCATTTTTTTACGAATGTTGAAATGTTTATAGCATTGTGTCATGTTGACCTTCGTGTTTACAAAATTTTTTAATATTTTTTGTTTCCAAACTCAATTTTTCATCGTGTGTATCGATGTTACTGTTTTTTTAGTTCATTGATAGCAGTCACGCTATCCGGAGCTTTTGTAATTACGCATTTGAGAAAATGAAAATGACGACAATTATAAATAATGAAAACTGCATTAATTTTATAAATGAATATATTTACGAGAATTATGGGACATAAAATGTGATAACTAAAAAAATAAAACTAAAAAACAGCAGCATAAGGAAAACTAACAATTAACAAATTAATTAATTAATTTGATTTTATTCCGCCCATATTTCATGTGATCAGTTCTACAAACAAACAAAAATGATGTTTCGTTTGACATTTTGTTGTCGTGTGTGCATCGTCTATATAAAAAAAGAAAAAAAGTAGAAACACATGTTCTGTCACGAATGTTCCCCAGTGTGTAGGCAGCTTTAGGATAATTTCTATTTTTGTTGGCTACAAAACAATAATAGTGTTGACAACCCGAGTAAAAAAAATTGATCTCACGCAATATCTAATTATATCCAATTTGATATTGTTTAAGATCTGCTGTAATATCTAGCTGATCCAATTAGATCTCAAAATTGGGTGTATCCAATCATATCGTATTAGATCCCATTGTATATATGGGGATAAATTAAGATCAAGTTATATCTCAAAATTGGGAGGTCCAGTGATATCTTTGGGGATAAACCTAGATCTATTTTGATCCGAAAATTGGCGGATCCAGCTATATATTTGCGGATATTTTTAGATCTAATTTGATCTGAAAAATGGCGGATCCAATTAGATCCAGCTATATATTTGGGGATAAACTTAGATCTAATTTGATCTCAATTTTGGCAGATCAAATTAGATCCCGCAATATATTTGTGGATAAACGTGCATCTAATTTGATCCGAAAAAGTGGCGGATCCAATTAGATCCAGCTATATATTTGGGGATAAACTTAGATCTAATTTGATCTCAATTTTGGCAGATCAAATTAGATCCCGCAATATATTTGTGGATAAACGTATATCTAATTTGATCCGAAAAAGTGGCAGTCGAATTAAATCCAGCAATATATTTGTGGATAAACTTAGATATAAATTGATCTAAAAAATGGCAGATCAAATTAGATCCAGCAATATATTTGGGGATAAACTTGGATCTAAATTTATCAGAAAAATGGCAGATCGAATTAGATCCAGCAATTTATTTCGGTATTAAAATGGCAGATCGAATTAGAAACAGCAATATATTTGGGGATTGACATCTAAAAGTATCCATAAAAATGACAGATAAAATTAGATGCCGCATTATATTTGGGTACTACGTAAGATCTCCATTTATTTGGGATTAAATAAGATCCCAGACATATATTGCCAACTGTTCAAAAAATAATAGACTGGCAGAGCACTGATTGTATAAAAATTACAATATTTTGTTAAAATAAGGTTTAAACTCAGAAGGACTCGAGTTCAATATGCATTTCTTTTACAAAATGAATTTCTTTTTATAAAATTAAAATTTTTTTTTCTATAAATTTTTTTATAAAATTATATATTTATTTTTTTATTAAATTGAAATCTTTGAATAAAATAATTTTATTTACATCTTTTTGACGCTCTACACCATTTCCAATTGTATTAATTGTTTTAAGATTTATCAATTGTATTTCAGAAATAATCAATTGAATTTCAGTTTTATCAATTGTGTTTCAGAACTCATCAATTATTTTTCACATTTATGAATTGTATTTCAGAACTAATCAATTGAAGTTCAGTTTTATCAATTGTGTTTCAGAAATTATTAATTGTATTTCCGAAATTCACAACTGTATTTCAGAAATTATCAAACTGTATTTCAGAAATTATCAATCGTATTTCCGAAATTATGAAATGTATTTGAGAAATTTTTCTCTATTAGCTATGAAATTCTGAAATAGATTTCATTATTTCTGGACACAACTAAATAAATAAATAATTAAATTTGCGTAATATTTTAGTTTCTGAAGTGCAAATAATATTTTGTGATATACAATTAAAATTTTCTAAAATACATTTAATAATTTCTGGAATACCTTTTTTCGATGCTTATAAGTTAGCTCGAAATGCTTTTATCATTCATTTAATTTGTAGCTATCACACATCTATAACAAGTCTCGTTAGATTAGAGTGTAGAGGTCTTGGCTGACAATCTGGTGGACTGGATTAAATTTCATGTTTTTAAAAGCAAATATTAAAAAAAGTTTTCTCAATTTTTTCAAAAATGTTTTTTGAAATCTATTTTTTTGCCAAGATAGTTAATGCAACGTTCTGCCAACGCATAACTGACCATCGCCAACGGTTTGCCAGCATTGTGCCGAATTATATTTTTCTGTCTGGGATGTTAAACTTAAACCTATTGTATATTAACATTAATTAACACTATATTTTTATTTTTAGGAAATACATTTTTATTTTATTATAAGTTAACATTAAATTAAATTTTAGATAATGGCACCAATTTGTAGTTGTAATTATTATATATTAAATCGTATATTCATAAACATTCTATACAGTTAGACGAGGTTTATGGAACTATTTAACTTTATAAAGTGTTTATAAATTATAACTTAAATGTATATATATATATATATATGTTAAATGTACGTGAACAAATTGTTGATATGGACCCACAAATTGTATCTCAACTGATATTGGAATTATTGTACCATTACCATACATCAATATATATTGAATGATATACATATATAACAATATATGACACTGTATTATAAATATTGTTAATGAAGTAACATATCTGATAATATTTTTTATAGCGCCATACATAGTTTTACATTATTCAAATTAAACCATATATGGAATTGTATTCAAAATGTTGATGTGGTACCAAATTTGACCATATATTGTTTAAATTGTGCCATATATAACAATATATTGTTTAAATGATACCATATATGTCTATATATTAATATTGTTTAAATGACACCATATATCAATATATATGGAACTATATATGGTAGCATATATTATCATATCTGCATCTGTATTAAAAATGTTCATCAGGTACCATATATGAGCATATATTGTTGAAGTGGCACCATATATGACAATATATGGTTTAAATGGCACCATATATGGTAATATATTGCTTAAATAACACCATATATAAATATATATGGCACTATATATGGTAGCATATATTATCATATGTGGAACTGTATTAAAAATATTGTTCATGAGGTACCATATATGGGCATATATTGTTGAAATTGCACCATATATGATAATATATGGTTTAAATGGTACCATATATGATAATATATGGTTTGAATGGCACGATATATGATAATATATGGTTTGAATGGCACCATATATGATAATATATAGCTTAAATAACACCATATATAAATATATATCGCACTATATATAGTACCATATATTATCATATCTGGAACTGAATTAAAGATTTGGTTTATGAGGTACCATATATGACCATATATTGTTTAAATGGCACCATATATGATAAAATGCCACCATATATATTAAGATATAGTTCTATATATAACTATATATGCAATAAGATCAACCATGTTATGTAATATATAATTATATATGCCATATCTAATATTATGAAGGCCGATATTTAATTAGATGAAATTATATATGGCATAATATAAGGAAAATTTTTCGGAAAAAACGTCATATATAATTATATATGGATATACATAACCACATGTCTAATTATATATTGTAATATATGCCACATATGATTATATATAATTTTTTTTACTCGGGAATATAACAAAATATGTAAACTTTCGACAAGACCACCGCCGTCAAAATGTTAAGTTGTTGGAAAAGTACCGTCCTGAATCAGCCATTGCAAAAAAGCAACGCTTGAAGAAGATTGCTAAGGCTAAGGGCAAAGATATCCAACCCAAAAAGAAGCCCAGTTGCATTCGTGCTGGTACCAACACGGTCACCAAATTGATTGAACAAAAGAAAGCTCAATTGGTAGTTATCGCTGTTGTTGGTGTTGTTCTTGCCTGCTTTGTGCCGCAAAATAGGCCTACCATACTATATTGTTAAAGGCAAAGCCCGTCTTGGTTTGTTGGTACGTCGCAAGACCTGCACCGCTTTGGCTTTGACCAATGTTGAGGCTAACGATAAGGCCAACTTCAGCAAGTTCGTTGAAGTTAGCAAGACCAACTATAATGATCGTCATGATTAAATCCGCAGACACTGGGGTGGTGGTATTTTGGGTTCGAAGAGTTTGGCTCGTATTGCTAAATTGGAACGCGCCAAGGCCCGTGAACTCGCCCAAAAACAAGGTTAATCAATTGACTTTGTCGTATGTTTTATTTAATATGGCTGCATCCAAACACCGCCTACTTGAACTGTTTATAGGACCATGGTATAACAATACCAGGTAAAGTCAGCAATAATTTGGGGTTTTTAGCATTCTAGGTCTTTTTTCTTAATTTTTTGTATGAATTTTAAATATTTTAAACTTTTGTATGAATTTTAAACATATTTAAACATTAAACAAAATTCCTTGATAAATATTTGAGACAAAAGTCGTACTATAAAACTGGTCCTTAAAGTTTGATTCAAAAAAATAATAAAACTAAAATTTAGTTTAACATAAAAAAAAATTAATTTATATTTGGAAATAATTTTATTGTGATGTTTTGTACAAAAATGGACTTACAAAATTAACAAAATATTCCTCAGCCAGTCATTATTTTAGAAGCACAAACCAAAAAAGATTAATATTTATTAAAACGTCAAATTTTTGGAGAATAATAAAATCAAGTACTGATAGAACCATTTGTTGTCTATGGTTATCCCAATATTGGTACCATACGTGAATTGGTATTTAAAACAAAGTTTTGCTCGTATCAATGGAAAAAAATCACCCATACAACAGAATACGATGATTGAAGAGCAATTGGGCGATTATTTGTTTGGAAGATATTCATTAGATATTTACAGTGGGTACAAATGTTCAAGCTGTTAGTGAATTTATGTTTATAGTCTTTATATTAATTTATATGTAGCAAAAATTAACTTCTATTTTGTTATCTACAGTTTTGTAGCCCACGTGAAGCTTGGAAGAATAAAGTGTCGGTATCCTTTAAGCGTGGAGGCGAATACGGCGCTCTTGGTAATGGTATCAATGATTTAATAGCACGCAGTTTATAAATATATTTTTGTAAAATTTGACACTGTTACTTATAAACTAGATAGTATTTTAGAGGCTTTGACATGTCTTTTTCATATTTATATGGTTTTTCATTTTAAATATTCGATTGAATCATACATGGGACTAATTAATTAGGTAGACTAATTAATTGATGATTTCATTACCATTGCATTGATATCAATTGTAATGAAATTATTTTCATTACCATTTTTTTAATTAATGGTAATGATTCTAAAATTCAATTTCATTGATTAAGGACAATGGTTTTAAATTTTATTACCATTGATAATGAATAAATTAAAAAAAAATAATTGCCATTGACAGAAAAACGTAAAAATGGAGTAAAACTCGCTGAAATCGAAGATGGAATATGCTCATTCAGGCTCATGTTCATTTGAAATTAAATATTACTTTCCATTCCATTGTTAATTGTTACCAGGCAAAGTTTAACGGAATGGAATGGATCCTCTTTATAAAATTATGTTTTTTTATAACTTCCCCGGCCAACCCCGTTGTTCGTTTCCATTTGTCTGAATTTTTTTGTAAACAAATGGTTTTTAATCAATTGTAAATAGTTTTTTTATGCATTAGTGTAATTTCATTATCATTAGTAATGATTTTTATAATGAAAAATATTTCATTACCATTAAATGGTAATGAATTTTTTTTCATTGCCATTAGTATGAACTAATGGTAATGAAATTTCAATGGTAATGCAAAATTCCTATGTATGGATTGAATGTAAATATTAGAGTTTGGGGTTCGGGAATTCCCGGGAAAAGTTTGCCGGGAATTCCCGGCAAAATAATATATTTTTCCCGGGAAAACGGGAAATTTTAAAAATATTAAATTTTTTAAATTGTTTTTGTTTCGAATAGGATTTTTTAATTTTAGTCATAAAAAACATATTAAATACCAAAACAAAAATGTCATTGTTAAAATCTTTTAAAAGGGAATAAATACATTTATTTGACACACAAAACAAATCTTTACCAAGTAATTAGGAGCATTTCAACTAATAAAGATTTTTCGAATAACTTATTCAAAATTTAAGTAGTAAAACTTAAAAACTTGGTAAAATGTTTAAAAGAAATATGAAAAAAAGCTTTGTTTCTTACAAATAATCGCCCTTACTATCTAAATTTTTCAAATATATAATTTAGGTAAAGTCGACTTTAGTTAAAATATTGGGTGGCAGTATACCTTGACTTGGTTTATTTTTGGAGCATTCTGATTGGTTAATTTATTCTCAACCAATCAAAATATTTGAAAATATAAATATTTTTGTAAGATTTTCATACACAAAATGAACAAAACCGTTTGATTAAAAATAAAGTCGACTTTAAATTTAAAATACTCCTTTATATTAAGGGTTAATAATTTTATAAGTAACGTTTTCATTAATAAATGTGAAAAGAAAAGACTAATGGTTAACGGTGGTATCTAAATTTGGTTATCCGACATCTAAATTTGGTTCACAAAAAAAAAAAAAAAAAACAGTTGATGGTCATGCAACTTCTCTTGAAAAAAACAACAACAAGAATAACGTTTCAGCTAAAATTAGCAAAGTACCCGAAGAAAAAAGTGTAAGCTGAGTAGGCATTAAAGGTTTTATGGTAGGACAAACATTTCCTGAAATGGTATCCAAATTAGCCGCAGTCAATCGGCACCATAACTAGATCTTCGTTTATTCGAGAAAGTTTTTATAATAAAAACCTGGCGTTGCAAAAAAATGAAACCGATGTAAAAAACATTATATTAAATTACTACAATCATGTAAAAGATATCATGATAAAAGAAATATCGAGCAATATTTCTAACAATAGTAGATTTACTATAATCTTAGATGAATGGACAAGAATATCACAAAAGAGATATTTGAACATATGTGACCTTCTCCGAGAAAAGGGACCTAGTGTGTCAAAAACGGGTTTCGATAAAAATGAGAAAAACATTAATGGTCTAATTCATAAACTTTTACAACAGTCTTATTGCAGGATTTTAAGCTAATTTGTGAAAAACAGTATTCATATTTACTTAATAATGAAGAAAATAATAAAGGTCTATAGTTGGTACTCACTAACTTTAAACCTTTTATAAAGTTTGGAGTGAGGAAGCCACCATTTAATTGCTAATTATTTCATTTTCAGGCATGAAATGATTTATTAAAGCCATCCCATCCCTGGAATGTGTGGCTTCCAACAACTTGCATCCATCAAACTGAAAAAAACTACAACAATTGCGTAGCCAATGACCTTTTTCGAAAAAATTTCCAAAAAAATGTAAAAATAAAATTAAAAAGAAAAACAAAACAATAGTGATGTGTAGACTGTCAAAACATTATTCGAAATTCGATTACTTTTGTATGCTTTGAATAATATGTTCTAAAAAATTACTTTTTTACACACATTTCCATTGATTTGCTTTGTAAATAAAAAAAAATATTTTTAATGGCTTTTAAATTTATCTTAGTACATCATTAGTTCTCTAATTTAAGGAAATAAAGTTTTCACTTCCGATTACCGAGTCAATCGTTTACTAAATTTGTAAAACACTTACGACTTATTTGGGAGAAGAGAGAAAATAAACAATAGTGTTGCCAGTATCAAATCGAAAAATTAATTTATAGTTAAAATACGATTATGAATCAAGATTTCTAATAACTCCTTATTAAGCGAAATATGTACTTTAACTATAGCAAGCTTCAAATACCAAATAAAATTTGTTTATGAATTAGCACATAAAATTTTATTTTTAATTTAACTTTAAATGCGTTCTTCTCAAAACTTCATTTTCACACACTAGGTCCCTTTTCTCGGAGAAGGTCACATATGTATAAACCGAAATAATTCATTTTATAACCTGGGGTTGGTTTATATATCAGGAAGATGTAATGCTGATGAAATAAGAAGAATTATAGAAATAAGACTAGAAGAGTTTTATTTGTCTTTGGAAAATAACATTGTGGCCACCATATCTAATGGGCCAAGTGTGATGAAACGGTTTGTTTCCATCAGTCCAGTAGTAGGTGCTTTCTGCTGGAATCATGCAATTCATGTGGCAGTGCTGCGAGTAACTTATGTGTAATCAAATGTTCAACATTCTGATATTTTTTACTTTGAATTCTCACTACACAGACTGCATTTGTACTGAAATAGTGTTTTTTTTAACAAAAATTACTTACATAGGTGGTTTTCATTAACAATTTTGTTCAAAATAAAATAGTCCGGGAAATCCCAAACCCTAGTAAACATGTATGGCTCTTCAATCCCATATTTTTGGAATCAATTTTCCTAAAGACAAGTTATCAACAGCAATCCTTAGCCTGACAACTTATCTAAAAAATATAAATGAAGAGAAAAATTTATAAATTTTACTCCTATGTTAGTTAATTTGATAATTTCACGTTTTAAGTCGTTTAAAACATGTTATTTTTCGCATCAATTTATTAATTAAAGGAAAAAACAATTGCCTAGTTTTGTTAACTTTGAAACTCTTAATTTCTAATTATAATCTTTGCAGCTGAGTTTTATACTGAAGACTTTAACTTCAGTATTAAACAAAATGTCAAGAAATTTGTGTACGAAACAATAAAAAATTATGGATTAACTAAAAGTAAACTCAAAAACCTACATGGTGGTTTTCATACTGAATGTTTTTGAGTAACCATTAGTTATTTGATTTGTTATTTCGTATATAATTATTGACATTTTGTCTTTCAATATCGTTAACTTTAAATATAGAACCCAGCGTAATAGATAAATAATAAAATGTGTACATACATTAATTTGGAATAAATGTGGGCATTTTTTTAATACTTTTTAAACTGAATACTTATAAAAATTTGCATTAAATGAATGTGTGACTTTCTTTTAAATATACTTATATATATTAATACTCCAAAAATTAATTTAAATGTGAATATCAATTTAATATTGTTATCAAAAGCCTATTATTTAGTACATATATTTATAATAAATCTTTTTATCTTTTTATATACATACATTCAATGTATCATTCATCTAAAAGTTATTTAAATTTTAAAACTTTACTTATAATTAAATCGTATTTGAAATTACATTTCATTTTATAACTATAAAGAAATAAATGTTTGTTTAAAAAATTTTGCTATTCGTAAGCATTTTTTATGGATTTTATTTTAGATTTTTTGGAAATAAAATACAGTATGCATACTAATATTTAGTATAAGTAGTATTTTATTTCCACTTTAAATTTACAGAAATTTCACTAATACAGTAGACGCTCGCAAATTAGAGCTTTCAGTAATTCGAACGTCCAGAAATTAGAATCAATGTTTGCAATACATTAAACGCTCTGAAATTCGAATTTAAAATTCTAATTTCTGAGCGTTTTTTTTTTTTTTTTTTGGTTATTTGAATACACAGGAAATCCCCAATTTATTTTTATTCTGTTTGAATAAAGTAAAACTAAAAAGGGGAATCACCAAATTATATATGTTTTTCCCTATTTGTTTTTTGTTTGTCGCATTTATGTACATTTTTGGCTAGTTTATTTGTGAAATTTGATACGCGTGTACATATTATTTGGCAGTCTCTATTAAATAGTGAAAGTGTATCATTTAAAATGTTAAATAAACGTAAAAAACACTTTGTCATTGGAAACGAAACGAAAAAAAACGTCCAGAAATTAGAATAATTCAAAAATTAGAATTGCCTCAAAAACAAAGCGGTTCTAATTTGCGAGCGTCTACTGTATATAGTAAAATTACTAATTTTTGCTTCTAAATGAATTTCACTAATATTTAGTAAGAAATTTGGCTAATTTTAGCAAATTGATTTCCATTATGAATATACTCAAATTATACTAAATTTTAGTAACTATTACAAATTTTTTCCATAACTTTGACTTTACTAATAATTACAGACACATTTTGCTAAAATTAGCTAATCGGTCTGCTGGCCTTATATTAGTTAATTTTTCTGTAATATTACAGTTTTTTCTGTAACTTTTACAGACTTTTTTATTTGAATGCACTTATAGTTTTATTATAAAGATCATTCATTTTATAAGGACAGGCGAACCGACATCATTAACACCAACTCAATACACCCATAGAGTGGTGTAGAGTACAGAAAATATTTTTTGGTACTATGGAGGTCGAAAAAGTACTATTTTTTAAGCAGGTTAGTACTATTTTGAAAATCCCATTTATCATCCCTGATCGACAAGCTTTGCGATAAGTCACAAGTAGCTCAAAAGGTGGAAATTGCCACCTCCTATGACAAGCCCATGTTAAAGTTGCCGGTTGCTACCATATAAAAAAACCGAAACTCCCATAAAGTTTCAGTCAAGTGACCAGCTCTGTGACTGATCCATTTCCCGCAGGGAAGGTACATTACATTTGTTTCCGAAAATTTAAGAATTTATTGGTCGCGAAACAAAATTCTTTTAACATATAATTTTGTATCGGTGGAACCGCTGATCTGATTTTTAAAAATTTTATATTTCTGAAAATCATTTAAAATAACCAAAATATACAAAACAAAGACAAAGTAGTTTTATCCTCGAAACCGCTGATCTGATATATACAAATTGTATATTATTGAAAAGCTTGTTGAAATACCAAATGTAATAAATTAAAAAATAATTGCTGTGCAATTTTTTTTATTACCCAGCCACAATTTCGGAGCGCTCATATATAAGATTCTTAAATGCCTCATTGAAATGATTATTGTTTTTTGAAAACACCCTTTTTTTTGGTAGAAAATATGAACCCTCAGAAAACAATCCAAAAAGTTGTCTCTACAATCTAAAAAGCTGTCTCAAAATGAGCGTTAATTTTTCGGATTTAAAGAAGATTCCAAAATTATTTAAATTTATGAGGAAAATTTCGATTTTGTACGTTCTGTTTTCTGAGTACACAGGCGGCTCTTTTGGACAGACCACTTTCATAAAAAAAAGTAGAAAAATGTTTATGTTTTTGGAGCTCATTTCTGAGTCATTAATGATAATCTTTGTTTGCTGGGTATTTAAAAAAAAAATTTTGAGAAATTTGTAGAAAAGACTTTTTGGAATTAGATTAACAATGACTAAATATACTGATTCCAGGAAGAAAAAACCGAATAATTAACATTTTTTGGATCTCACAAATTTTGGCCAAAAACTTATCAGTTTTTTGATTTTACCGATTAAGATCATTTTGCAGCATGATAGGGCTATTCATTTGATTATAACTGTTTAATAATTTGCTACAAATCAAAATCACAGTCGAAAAGAATTTGTATATATATTTCTATACAAAAGGTAAGAAAAACTTGTAATTTTTAGGGACCTTTAAATGTTACAGATTCTTCATGCGATATTATTAAGTGTTACATTTTACGAACATCTCCGAAAATCTTCATAAAAATTATTTTTTGAAGATTTCTTAGGTTTTTATCTGAATGTACAAATGAATAGGTCTAATAAATAAATAATTAATTTACTAACCTGCATTATAAAATAATTGTTCAGAACAAGTTTTGATTTCGTAAATTCACTTCTATCAATTGGAATACACGAAAGGAAAAGTGGACACATATTATCCCACATAAATTGAGCTTCTGATAATTCGGTTTCATTTTCAGTGAATTTAAAACCATTATCAATTAAAAGCTTTTCCGCAGCTGTTTTGTCCCTGAAAGTAAAAAATAAAAGAAGAGCAATAACATGAATAAAAATTAAAGTGTAGAATAGAAAAGTTGGTACAATAAAAGCCCTTATTTTAAAAACTTGAAAAGTCACAAAATTAAAATATTAAAGTCTTTAAAATTAGATAATAGGACCTTATTGAAATTAGACTCTAGAAACCAATAATATTCCAGCAAGCATGGCAATATGAAGAAGATTCCCCGATCATATTGCCAGGAAGAAAACATTTATTGCCGGCAATATCAATTTCGTATTGCGGAAGTTTCCTCCGTCGGGAACAACTGTTACCCGAAAGCAATACTTCCAGGCAACACGAAAGCAATACCCCAGGAAGATAAATCATCGATATCGCTAAGTTATCACCTGGAAGATAAAAAGGTGATATCGCAAAATAAACTCTCCGATACAAAATAAAGTATTAACTTTTTTCATTATAAAATTTAAGCCTGAAAAAGAACATCTGCATACATAGTCCATTGACCAACACATTCATTATCTTGATTTCACCGTAGCCGATTTTGTCCGCGCATTAAATCTTGATATTTTCGAGGAATTTTTTCCTGTGTATCTGTTGATTGTTTTTGTACAAATTTTGTTTTAATTTTTTCCAAAATGTCTAAAAATTTCTAACAAATTTTCTTTATCTTCTAAATATTATGACAAAAAATTCAATTTTTAAATTATTTTTTTCCAAATATAATCGAATTATCTTCCAAGTGATAAAAGCAAGATAATTTTGAAATACTACTTGATTATTTTCATTTAAATTAAAAATAGAAGATATCGCTTTAATATCTTCTTTGAAGATATCTTCCAAATGCTTGCAGGGAAGTGTTTAAAGAACACTACATACATATATCTGTCGATGTAGAGTGGGTGGATTTAAAATATTTTATAATTAAATCAACCATTTAATATCTGCTGGTCCACAGTGGTTCCAAACCAAAAAAAAATAAATAAAAATGGTAAAGATTATATCAAGGAGTATATACATTAAAGTGTCCCTTAAAAATAGATTTGTCATTACACCCCCCCAGTTTTATTGGAAATGGTCCCAAATGGAAGAAATCGATTTTTTTTTTTTTTTTGGAAAACGTTAACCCGTGCCGAAAGTTGGACGAAAATGGCCCATTGTAGAAAAAAAGTGTATTACTATTAAAAATTCCCAAAATTCGAAATTTCGAAAAAAATTATTTTTTATTCCATTTATTCATTTAATACAGTAGTTTTGATATAACTGCCTTTTTCTTAAGTGCACATTTGCTATAACTGCACAAAATTTTGGTTTCGTTTCTCTTTTACAAAATTATATACGCAATTGTCTTCTTTAAGTGCACTTTTTGTACCTGCGCATATTTTTGGCAGTTTTACATTATTTTCATAATAAAGATCACCGTTAGCTGCCTCTTGTGTTTTGCTTTGTTTTTCAATTCTATGAAAAAAAACTCACATAAAATAAATAAGTTGTCAACTTTTTTTGTGACAAAAATGTCCTACTTTAGTCATTTTTTAACCATAAAAATTGCAAGATCTGGTGCACAGCACAAAGTTGTCATCATTAGCTTCATTTGTTTTGTTTGTTTTCAGTCTGTATTGGTATGCCTGCACATTAAGGCAGGTAAACAATTTGACTTAGCTGCGTTTTTTGGCTTACCTGCACAAAAATTCTTGCAAAAGTTGGTTGAGCAGCTAAGTCAAAATTACTGTATAGTCAAAATGATTCAGACATGGAATTTTAACTTCATCGGATATCATTAACCCACTTTAGCCTGGAATCCAAAATGACCCACGAATTTGATAAAAATGCAAAAACGTGTTTTTCTTTTAAATTAATTTTAAAGATTTTTTAAAATGCCTAATTTGGAGATCTCGATAGCTATTTTTACCACATAATAGTTGATATTAAAGAAAAAAAAATAAATTGGGAAAATGATAATTCGAGTTTGTGTTTGGAGCGACTGCTTTCCAGGACATTTTACAAAAATTGCTCATTTTGTCAAAAAATAAACAAAATTTGAAAGTTTTCATCAAATTTTACACAGTTTTCGGAAAAACATCACTTAACATCACTATCTTTACATTTGTTTAAAAAATCTTTAACCCTTAGTGGACTGGGTTCAGAAAAGGCACATGAAACTTAATATTAATTATGACTACGAGAATGTAAAGCCATTAAATTGATAGAAATAATTATTTTATGTAACGTGATCCATATGGGGTTAATTTTTATCCTTTTGACCAAAAACGCCCCACTAGGAAATTTACAGAATAACAGCTTTCATAATTTTCGGCAAGATATCACTTTGAATGAATAAAAAAAATTTGTTCCACTTCATAAAAATTATTACTTTGAGTAACTTGTTCCATATAGGGTTAATGTTCTCACTTTTCGGCAAAAAAAGCCCACTTGGAAATTTTTAGAATTGGGGAGTAATGAACGAAAATCGACAAATCGCTATTTTAAGGGACAGTCTTATATACATATACACACTCACAATATTTTTTCCTTAAAATCAACCGAATTTGTACAATAAAAGTTAAATTTTTTTTAACTTTTCGGTGAAAACAATTGAATTTTGTCATGAATTGTTAATTAATTAACTGTAAATTAATTAATTACCAGTCGGTGAAAATAATACAATATATCTCTCGTTTATTTTAAAATTGATTTTATTATAACAACTGATTATTTTTAACAGAAAATTTTGACTGAATATTTTAACTTATACCGAAAGTCCGTATTTTGTGTATTTAGTTTATTGAATGACTGATATAGAAATTTTTAAAATATATTTCTTTGCAATTTAACAGCTTATTCAGTTGAAACAAATTTACCGATTTACTTTTTAAATAACTATTGAACTTTTATGGTAAAGTTATTATGAGTATAAAAGGAAATGCAGAGCCCGTCAAACACATCAAAAGATAAGACATACAAAAAAAACTCGTCAAGTATGCCGACGACTTGTCAGGCATTTAGTGCAGTGGTCAGTGTTGCCACGAACAAACATTTTTTGTAACTAAAATATTTAAAAAAAAGTTACCAAATGAGAAAAAAAATAACCAAAATTCAAAGTTTTTAGTTTTTATTTAAATATACTAAAATATTTATTATTTAAATTTAATTATGAACAAAATTTGTATTTTAGAGTTAACAAAAAAAACAAAAATAAAATTCTTTAACATATTAAATTCTTACTACGGTGGATTTCATACTGTAGGTTTAAATTTAACTTAAATATTAAACAAGAAAATGTCCAAAAATTGTTTACGAAAGAAAAAAAATTTTTGGGTTAACTATTAGTTAATTCTAAAACCTTCAGTATGAGACCCACCGTTAATAACTAAAAACTTAAATTTCATTCCAAATAGATATCAACAAATTAGTTTCAATCACTGTTTATTGAGGTATAAAAAAAATTATTCTATAAGGTTAAAACATCTCTTTGGCAAACCACACATAGTGGGAATGATTTTGGTTTTTGCACCATTCTTTTGATTGTAATATATTATTATGAATACCCTGCGGGAAATGAAGGGTCGATTGATCCAAAGTGACAAATCTGTGACATTTGCATAGGGCACAGGTTACAAAACTGATGTAAACCAAAATTTCGGTGTATCAAAAAGTGGTAATTGCAGCAAAATATTCAACCTCGTGACTATTGAAATGGAGGCCAAACATTAACTGGTTCATTTTTGATATATCATATAACTGGAGAAAAAGTATCATAACATCAAATTGACAAAAGTAAATAGTACCGTTAGAGTTGAAGTAGTGATATAACACAGAAGAGGTGCAGTATAATTAGATGTGTATGAAAAAATGGCGATCGGTACCGTAAAACCCTATCCCGTGACTGTTCCAAAGTTTACATAATACTTAACTTTGTGGCCATAGAAATGATGACATAGTACCAGTGTTGCCACTTTTTGAATAATTATTCAAAAACGGGACTGTTTACACAATCGTTGGATAATTTTTGAATAATGACATTTTTGTGTAGTTTTTGTGTAATTTCACTTTTTATAGAAATTCCCCTAAATTTTCAAAAGTCCCGCAGCTATTTAATAAATTATTAAAAATTAGTCGATATTTGGACGAAACGAGTTTGTCAGTGAAACATTTACCACAAATCTCCATTTTCTGGTGAATTACTTTTGTAAATTTGTTCAACACTAAACCCAATTTAGAAGAAATCAAAAATGGTGCTATGTATTTTTTGTTTTGTTTAAAGCACCGCCTTTTGTTTATTTTTAGCGAAAATAATTGTCAAGCTTCTTTTAAAAATTATCTTGGTTTGCAAGAACATTTAAAAAGTCAACGAGAGAGTGGGAAAATTTGACTTTGTTATGATTGTGACTTTCTAATGTCTGAAATTTTTTTTGCTGTAGTTATTATGATACTGGACAAACATTTTGTTAACGCAGCAAGGTGGAGCAGAATCAGAATATTTTAAAATTCAGATTTCAACAGAAAAATTTCATAATTTTGAAAAAAAAGTGTTATATTTTTATTTAAAAAAAAATTTTTTTTTATACACATACTGCAAAGAAATTTCATGTTAAGGTCTGCCTTGCTACCATTAACATAAAAATTAGAGAAAACAGGCAAAATTTTACAAATACGGAATTTTAGAAATTTTTCCTGTCTTGCCGACATTTAGAGCTAGGGTTGAACCGGGCTTATGCCATCACATTACGGACGCCTTGGAGGATCTACTCCATCTTTTTTTTCAAGTCCTGCTTTGTATCAAAGAGTATACATAATAAAGACATTGGGGGACTCTCTATCACTGAGAAAGCATTTGTTATATTATATGCCTTGGAACAGGAACATACTCAAACCAATATCACCCAGCAAACATGGCAATACGAAGAAGATTCTCCGAACATATCGCCAGGAAGAAAACATTTTTTGCCGGCAATATCAATTTTGTATTGCGGAAGTTTCCTCCGTCGGAAACAACTGTTACACTAAAACAATACTTCCAGGCAATATGGAAGCAATAACTCATATGGAAAATAAAAGGGATATCGCTAAATAAACTCCTGGTACAATAAAAAAACGATTTAATTTTTTCATTATTAAATTTAAGCCTGAAAAACAATATCTGCATACATAATCCATTGACCAACTTATAAATTATCTTGATTTCATCTTAGCTGATTTTTCCCGCGCAATTAATCTTAACTTTTCACGAGTTTATTTCCTATATATCTTTTGATTGTTTTTGTACAAATTTAGTTTTAATTTTTTCCAAATGATACAAAGTTGATATTGCCGCAATATTGTCATAAAAAGTTATGAAAAAATATAAAATTTTTGAATTATTTTTTTCCAAATATCGCCGAATTATCTTCCGAGTGATAAAAGGAAGACAATTTCAAAGTAAATACTACTTGATTATTTTCATTCAAATGACAAATAGAAGATATCGCTTTAATATCTTCTTGGAAGGTATCTTTTAAATGTTTGCAGGGTCATTATGTGCGCTCTTTGTATGACTCAAAACATCGATTGTAACCAGGGATGGAAAATAATAATTTAGTTATAAAAATCAAGAATGGAACTATACTATGGAATTATATATTCCAACAGTATTATAGCCCTCAGACAAAAAAAACTAAAGGTATAATTGCCTAAAACTATAGGGTGATATCACTATAGGGTGCCTATTTACAAAGGCAACATAGAGTTTGCTATGTTTTACGGCAATATTACCATAAAAAATAGGCAATTTCAGTTTGACTTTTATTTTTGAAAAATCACCTATAATTTTTGGTTAATTAACTAATAAAAATTAGTTTATTACCATTTCTATCGAGGGTCAAATTAACTAAAAAAAGTTGAATTTACCATTTTTAACGTAGGTAAAATATTGGTAATTTTACATTGATATTAGTTAACTTTTATTCCCTAAATAGTACTTTTTTTTATTAAATCCATATTTATTTATTAAGATATATAAAAATACATGTAAATTTTACAATTAATTTAACTACGTAAATAATTTACAATATATTATTTCTGCAGTATATAATTTTAATTAGCGGATTTATATAAAAAAATATTAGATATTTCTATAGAATAACAAATAAAATAATAATATTTTTCTATAAGAACTTTTAATACAGAAAACATCTAAGAATCTGAGGGTTTTTCGATATGAAAAAGGACTCACGGGATTTTTTCTCAATTGGAATAATTAAACAGAATTTGGAGATTTTTCTGAATGCAAAAGTTCACAGAATCTGGGAATTTTTCTATACAAAAAAGTATTTGGAATCTGAAGGGAGAAAGTCCTTTGAATCTTAAGCTATTTCTATACGAAAATTTCACAGGGGTTTTCATATAGAAAAAAGTCATTAAAATACGATGGGTTTTCTGAAAGAAAAAGTCCGCCGAATCAAAGAGGTTTTCCATATTCAAAATGTTCAACAAATCTAAGGAATTTTCAATATAAAAAAGACCTCAGAACTTAGATTCCTAATGGCTTTTCTATTTGAAAAAAATTTGTAGAATTTTTGGGGTGTTTTCTAGATCCTGAATAATTTTTCAATCGCAAAAATTCATACAATAATATAAGGACCCATAGAAAAGCCCTTAAATTCTGAGGACTTTTCTTAAGAAAACCCTATAGAAAACTAGACAAATCCTAAGAACTTTTTTCTATAGAAAACCCCTCAGCTTCTGAGAACTTTTTCCTATAGAAAAACCCTTAAATTCTCAGGACTTTTTCTTATACAAAACCCCTCTGATTCTGAGAACTTTTTCCTATAGAATAACACTCAGTTTCAGAGGAATTTAGCTTACAGAAAACCCACATTCTGAAGAATTCTTCCTACAGAAATACCTCCATCTTTGGGACTTTTTCCTATAGAAAAGCCCTCTGTGTCTTCTTCCTATAGAAAAATTGTCAGATTCTGAGGACTTTTTCCTATAGTAAAATCCGCATACTCCGAGATATTTATCCTGTATAAAAACTCAGATTCTGAGGTCATTTTTCAATAAAAAAAACCCCAGAGATTTTAATGACTTTGTGTAAATGTAGGTCAGCGATGAAGAACTTTTCCAATCGGAAAATTTCTCCGATGTATACGTAAACTAACGCAGAATCTGAATTTTTAATAGAATCTTCTAGCAGAAAGTTATTCTTAGAATCAGGGAGTTTTTTTAAAGAAAGCCCTCAGAATCCGTATATTTTTTGTATTAAAAACTCCCCAGGGCCTTGGTGTTTTTCTATTGAAAAAATTGTTAAAAAAAAGTGCATTTAGATTTTGAGGATTGCTAAAAAATGCCCTCAGGATTTTGTGTCGGAAAACCCCTTTAGAATGTGAAATTTTTTTCAGAAAATCTCATCGGATCCTGAGGGATTTTCTGTAGCAAAACAATCATTTACATTTCTGTGGGCTTCTATGTTACAATAAAAAAGTGTGCAGATTCTAAGGATTTTTCACCTTAAAACTAGCGGATTCTGAACTTGGATGTGGTGATCTGAAAGTACGTATTAACCTAGAGAAAGGAGATGAAAGTCAAATAAGATGCCCGTGCGTATTGTAGGTTTTTGGAGTAGTAAAACACAGGCCTTAATATATTTTTTCCGATAGCTGCTGAATACTGCTTTCGCCAACATCATCTAGCAAATTAAACGAAACATTGATTATTCAATAAATTTAAATATTAAAATGATATAAATTACCCCGTTTAACTCTTCTTTATACATTTTTTTCAAGACTAACAAAACATTTTGAATTTTCTGATTGAAGCGAACAAAAGCTAATAAATAAAATTAATTAAATTGTTACATTTCACATTTCAATTTATTTTTCGAAGATGTTGCCTAACTTCAATAGTAGAAATTACATTGCTTTCAGGTAAAATCGTAATGTAAAAATTACCTATTTGCATAGTTATTAAAACTATTTTCCTTAATAACATACAAAAAAGGGCTACCTATGCCAGCCAACGTAATATTACCTCTAGTATTTTTTTTGTGTGCTAGATTATGAATTTTAAAAAACCATACGCAAAAAATTGCAAAATAATATCGGAATGCGAAAAAAGGCTTTGGGGTTCAAAAATTAATTAAAAGATTTACATTCTGCAAACGATGCCAAAATTTTCTTTTTTTGCAACTAACCACTAAACTTTGTTTTATGAAATGGGCATTATACTCCGTGGATTATAAATTTAAATAACTGCACTTAAAAAATTGCAAAATAATAGAGGAACGCGAAAAAAGACTTTGTGGTAGAAAAAAATAAATAAAAAACTCAATCAGCGATTAACAATCTGCAAATGAATACAATGACGCAAAAATTTTCCTTTTTGCAAATATTTTTTTCGCGATTTATTTTTTTTTTTTTTGCAAACTAAGCACCAAACTTTTGTGTATAAAATTGGCACTATAGACAATAGATTATAAATTTAAAAAAACCATACTTAAAAAATTGCAAAATAATCACGGAAAGCGAAAAAAAGCTTTATGGTACAAAAAATTAATTAAAAAACTTAATCAGCGATTTACATTCTGCAAACAAATATATTGATGAAAAAATTTTTCCTTTTTGCAAATTTTATTTTTAGAGATTTCTTTTTGCAACTAGCCACTTTGTTGTATGAAATGTGTATTATAATCCCTAGATTATAAATTAAAAAGAAACGTACTTAAATTGAAAAATAAAAGCGGAACGCGAAAAAAGACTTTGTGGTACAAAAAATTAATTAGGAAAAGTAAGTAGCGATTTAGATTCTGCAAACAAATATATTGATGCAAAAATGTTCCTTTTTGCAAATTTTATTTTTTTCGATTTTTTTTGCAACTACCAGCAAACTTTGTGGTATGAAATGTGTATTGTATTCCTAGATTATAATTTAAAAAAACGCACGTAAACAATTGCAAAATAATAGCGGAATTTGAAAAAAGACTTTATGGTACAAAAATTTAATCCCTAGGTTATATATTTAAAAAAAAACCGCACTTAAAAAGTTGCAAAATAACGACGGAATTCGAAAAAGGCTTTATGGTATAGAAAATTAATTAAAAGAGGTAATCAATGATCGACATTCTGCAAACGAATATATTGTTGCAAAAATTTCGGTTTGTGCTAATATTTGCTAATATCTAAATATTTAATTTAAATTTTTTTTAACGAGCCAAAGAGGAAACTATTTTTTAGTTACTTACATTTTTAAATATGTAAGAGCGATCTGACATTTTTTGGTATAAGAGCCCGATTAAGTGAGCCTTTTCCATTCCTGATTAACCAGTCGGAGTTCGTTCCTGTTCCAAGCCGCATAATATTTTTTCAAATAAAAAATATTGAGAGAGTTGCAAGGCCATTGTTTGTACTCAGAGAAAAATTGGTTTAATTTAAATAGAAACTGTTAAATTTTGAGGAGTATGGGAGAGTATACTTAGCAAATAAGTAACATTTTTGCATGCAAAGTTCTGAATGAAGTAGCCTTTCTGAAAAACAAAAATACTTTGTTCTGAAAGAACAATATTAATATTCAAATTTAAAAACACGCTATTTTAATTCTGAAAAAGATATTGCTAATAATTGTTAAGAGAATAATTTGTTATAATATTTTTAGAGAAATTGGCCTGGATTTGCTTTTGCAGAAGGCAAAAACACGGACCAGGTTATAGCAAAACTTACAGTGTGAAATTTCATATCAGTCGGTAAGAAATGCCAAAAGATTTGTATTCTCCTCCACTGTGCCCAGGAGAGTTTATTTTGAAATAATATTAAAAATATATTTTTTGTGTAATTTTATACGGTTTTGGATAATTTTTGACCTACAGCTGTGTAATTTTTTGTTTTACTGGTGGCAACACTGCATAATACTAAACTACGAGTAGTTCAAAAATATTGTTCGGATACGAGTATGCATAATAGGGTGTCAATGATAAGCAAAACAAACTGTTCAGTGACTGATTGAAAGGCTGTACAATTTAGATTTATTCACAACCACTTAAGGGATGTTATACCCAAAAAGTCAGAATTTTTTATTGGATATTTTGATTGCCAGTTCCTTTCTCTAATCGTTTTGTAATACCGATATTACCGTTATGAAATAGAGGAAAGTATTCCAAAAAAATCACTAGGGAAGCTTAAATCACTAAGGGGTCAAAATGACCCATTCGACTAAAATAAGTACATCACATCTGTATTTGCAAAACATAATTAAAGAGACTATTAAATTTATGTTTTTTTTTTTTAAATAGATTAATGGAACAGTTTTTTTTAAATATGCTATTCTCAATTTTATAGAAATAACTAAAAACTAGCTCAAAAAGCCCAAAATGACCCGAAAACCAGTTTAGTGTTGACTTCAGGAATGGTCTTTGAAAATTTCGTACATATTTTTTTATATGTAAACTCAACAGGGTTTTACTTAAAATCTGTGCCCAGATTCTATAATACGATAGACGATTATCGTACACTTTTCGAAGTTTAATAATTATCATATAACATAAAATTTTTAAAACCCAGCCAGGAATTTCGGAGCGCTCTTCAATAAGATTTCTAAATGGCTCATAGAAATGATTATTATTTTTTTGAAAACACTCTTTTTTTGGTAGAAAATATGAACCCTCAGAAAACAATCCAAAAAGTTGCCTCGACAATATAAAAAGCTGTCTCAAAATGAGGGTTCATTTTTCGGACTCAAAGAAGATTCCAAAATTAAATTTATGAGGAAAATTTCGATTTTATACGTTCTTTTTTCTGAGTCATTTCTGAGTACACAGGGGGCTCTTTTGGACGGACCACTTTCATAGGAACAAGTGGAAATTTTTTAATGTTTTCGGAGCACATTTCTGAGTCATTAATGATCATCTTTGTTGGCTGGGAATATTGTAAAAAATTTGGTGAAATCACATATTTCAACATTTTTGTAAGTAACATCTTTAGCATGTTGCAAAAAAAGGTACCGAACCGATTTTTAAATGTTGTTTTTACGTGAAAAAAAAATCACTGGAACTCTAAAGGCCTCAAATCGTAAATAAAATTGAAAAACAGAATAATTTTTACTTTTATAAGAAAGACACAAGCCAAACAAACTGCATAAGATGAAAATGTCGGCAAAATCGGAGTTATAAGTTGGGAGACTCGTTTGGAGACACTCTTTCACATGTTGATGTGAAAGAGTTTTGCCTTCAACATTGAGATTGGTTAAAGGGATTTTATGTTTTATTTGGAACGCCTATGAATGACATTATGTGTAGAATATGACACCGATTAAATGAACGCCGCGTCTTCGCCAGGGAGCGCACATCCGATATGCCCAATTAAATTTCAGCAAAGGAACGGGTTATGCAGACATCGGTTGTTTGTGACTTATTGGCATAGACAAGCAACTTGATGGAACCTCACAAGAACAAGTCTAAAGCGGTCAAACCGCAGGATTTCTGTGACTAGTTCAAGTCGCTTCTGTGTGAGATAACCATGCCCTCAAATCGGTCGTGCAAAATGTACAGGTCGCTTCCATCCATATCATCCAATTTTGGCCAAAGAAATCATCATAATGTGATAATTACCTGTAAAAAGGAGATAACGATAACAATTTTCTAATTGAGAAATAAATTGCTCATGTAGTTAATTCTGATTCTTCCGATTACAAAACATTCATTTTGAAGGTTATGATTGACAAGACTTCAATTAGTCACACTTATCGATGTGTCGACCATGGGGTGTCCCGTTAAGGGATGTTGCTACGGGTCGTAGCCTGTGTAGAGGGTTGCCGGTTTGATTCCCGGTCATGGAATACACAAAAAGTTTTTCATATAGAGGCAATTTAACGATAATAATATTTTGATCAATTCACACATAAACTTTTTTTTTAAATGAACTTTAAAAAATTGTATTTCATATTCGTAATGGTATAAAATTGTTCAGAATTTATGCAGAAATCCTGAAAAGAAACTTGAAATTTTTATTCCATTTTGCCGAAATTTGGTCCGTATGTATATACGACTTGTTGTGTGCACACCAGAGATACAAGCCGGTCCATTCTGTCGGCTGGCGGCGGCTAATGGCTAAAATGGACGGCGGCGATTGATTTTTAGAGATGAGCCGCAAACGCATCGGCGGCGGCTGGCTTAAAAAAATAGGGTCGACTGGCGGCGGCTAATCGGCTAACGTCGGCTAAAAAGTAAATTTTCCAAGAATTTCAACAGATACATACACGCAAAAATATCGAATTTATAAAAATTGGGTTTAAATTTCACAATGTCTTTGTTAAAATTATAAATACATTTGTTAAATTTTACACTCATTGTAACAATCTTCAGATCAACTAAAATCTACAATAAAATTTCACACAATAATAATTTTTGCTAAACTAATAAATTTTTCTGTTGGGCCAACAGACAGTTTATTTTGAGCGTATAAGTTAAAAATTGGGAAGTAGTTTATTAAATTAATTATTAGGTTGTGCTCTCTATTGGGTGTCCTATCCGTTGGGTGTGCTATCTGTTGTATGGGCCTAACAAAAAACAGAGTTGTTAAAATTTTTATTTGACTTTAAAAACGATTTCCTATTGGGTTTTCTATCTGTTAGCACACTCAAACATAGTACACTAAACATACGTAAACAAGTTGTATCGTGCTATTCTCAAATGTTGTATTTTTTCAATTTAAATTTTAACAACTCTGTTTTCTGTTAGGACGTTACAACGAATAGCACACCCCTTGTGAACTACCTTAATGTTTTGAAAATTTACACTCAAAATTATTTAAAGTACTGAGGATTTTCATTAATGTGTGCGGTAACACTATTTTAGATTATTTCGGTACCGGTATTTTAAGATTAACGTTATTTAATTTATTTCGGTATAGCTATTTTAGGGATAACGGTATTTCAATTGTTTCAGTAACGACATTTTAAGAATAACGGTAGTCAGTCGATTTGAATACGTGCAGTGTTGCCATATAGCCAGTTTTAACTGTTTTTTACAGTTTTTTCATATTAAATCGGCACATCTTTTATTTACAATTTTTTTTATTTTTTTAACTAAAATTTAAGAATTAAAATATAAAAGTGCTTATGCATACTAATTTGAAAATCTTATAACACGTATATAAAATGAATTTTGTATAAAATATTTGTTTTATAAGCCATTTATAAACTTAGAAAGTGATTATGCATATGACCCAAAATTTACAATGAAACTTGCTTATTGTAAAAAATTAGGTACAAATCAAAACATAAATAAATTTAAAAATGCCAATATAATACTACAAAATATGCTTACTGGAAAAACGAAACATTTTTATAACAAATTTCATCAAAAATTAGCACGGAAGAAAATTGGCTAAACCATATCTGACACGTCATAGATCCGACGGACATTTTTTAGCCGAACTTTTTAGATCATTTCTAAATGAAGGATAATTTAAAAATTTATATATTTTATTTTAATTTTTAAAACAATATCTCATCAAACAAGGCCGAATTTGATTTTTTATTTTTTTATGATAAATATTTGCCAATTCTGGATTACAAATTACCACCATTTTTTCAATAACGATCAAGGACAATTCCAAAAAACGTAATTTTTTAATGGGGTTTTACACACCGTCAAACAATTTCCGACATATGTAACAATACTCAATCAAATCAAACTTTATGTGGAATGCAAATCCATAAAGAATATTTTGAAGTACAACATTAACCAGTAAAGTATTCTATCCTAAGTCAGGGGTTAATAAAAAAAGGTTAACATCTCGGAACTCGATGAACTTTTTTAACTTCAGATTCGGGACTAGGAGACCAAAATTCTTAAAAAAAGTTTTATTAGTAGGCTGTACAAAAAGTCGATTACTATAAATGCCCAAGGCAATTAAATTATTCAAATCTGATATTTTGAAAATTGAGACCCTGATATTTTTTATATTGAGACTTAAACATTAGTTTTAGTCCGAGAATACTTCGGGATCCCAGAATTTATTGTGATTTTTATTTTATTTTTTTTTTTTTTTTTTTTCGAAAAACAGTTTTTCTATAAAGAAACAGTTTTTTTACAGTTTTTCTAAAAAAAATATATGGTAACACTAGTGTTTCCAATTCGGTTAATCGATTAACCGATTCCTCGCCTCTATTTCGGTTAATGTCGAAACAAATAATTTAAAACTCAAATAATTATTCGACCCGAATAATCGATTAAAACACGTCGATTAACCAAGGTTGGTTACCGTTATCGTTATAATACCGTTATCGCTTAAATACCGTTTCAAATTGAATACCGTTACCGTTATCGATACCTCTAAAAAAAATTTTTAAATACCGTTATCGTTAACGATACCGTTATTTTTATGGGTAGTTACCGGTATTTTACCGGTATTTATTATTTTATATAAAAATTTTTTTAATTTTTATTTTATAATCTTGAGTGTTTTTTTTTTACAAAAAATTTATAGATAATAATTTTACTTATTAAAACTACCAGTATTGAATTTATAGCTTAAAATCTGTATTTTCAGTACTTAAAATTAAAAATATACCATGTTTTTACTTGTTTTTATATGTTTTTAACATAATTTTTAATACCGGTACGTACCGGTATTGCTGTTTCGATAACGGTATATTGTTACCGAAACAGTCTTAAATACAGTTACCTTTACCGTTACCTAAACAAACGAAATCTGATACCGTTACCGTTACTCTTACCGTTATTCGTTTCGGTAACCAACCTTGCGATTAACCGGTTACATTTTTAATATGTAATTTTTTGCTTTATTTTTTCCCAAAACTTCATAATTTTCTTAACTTTGGCTAAAAATTGCAAGAAACGCTTCCCAGCAAAAAATACTGCTTGCTTGGAAGCAGGTTCTTCAGGGAAAGAAAATAGTGTAGCGCTTGCATTATTGCTGATATAAGGCATGATTTTTGTTCGAGATAGCTCGCGTGAAAGCACTTGTTTCGATATCCGATATGCGCTTCTATCATAGCTCCAAATAATGGCATGAAATCACAACTTTTAGCTAGTAAATTCGGTTATCATTTTCATTCTTTCGTGCTTTGTTAGAGCGATAAAGTGTGGTAAACAAAACTCTATTGCCTTTTTTAACACACTACTGCAAGCTATAAATTCTCAGAAGCAGTAAACGATGCAGAAAAGAAACACTAATCATTTTTACTAAATTTTACCGCTTCCGAATTTCTGCTGGGTTATAAAAAAACAAATACTAACTAAAATACGATCAAATTGTTTTAAAATCGATTGAAAGAGAAGCCTTTAGATACCATTTTTTGAGCAACTTCAAGCATATCGACATTGAACCAGCAAGACATGTAATGGGTTTTAAGAGACTCTTAAATTGGATTTGTTTTACATTATCGCAATTAATTTTTAATAAAATTTTTTGAACTTTTTTAACAAAATAGAAACTTAAGTTTCTATTTCTAAAAAAAATGCTTTAACGCTGTGTTTGGCTGGAGCAGGCTTTAGGAAATACAATAGACACTTTTTTATTTCTGTTTTAATTCTTTTGAAATGTAAAATTAATTTTAAAAGTGAGAGCAGTTTTTCAGCCTCTAGTCGATGATTTTATTTATATTTATTTCAACGAAAACAGTGCGTATTAAGTTTTAAAATTTTATTATTGCAAACATAGAATTTTGAAAGGTTGAAAAACTGCTCTCACTATCGAAAATCTGTGATGAAGTTCGAGCAAACAAATCTGTTTGGGATTTGACATCTGTTACTGCAGACTAAGTGAATTGTCTACATTCTCTTTATGAATTTTTATACTGATTCAATGAAATTTCTCTGGAATTCGTCTATTGAAACACGGAGGAGATTGGAAGATAAACAAAAATCTAAAAATAGAATGTTTGTGTGTGTCGGCGTTGATCACTTCTGAGTAAAAACTATAACAGAGAGCTAATTAGGAAAGAAAATAGCGATTTAGTTACATTGCATTCAAGGCCTTACTTGGGTGAGATGGTTAAGCTGTCGCACTTTAGTATAGTTACGTTTGTAAAGTTGGAGCATGTGTTCGATTCCTACAGCCGACGGGTTGTTGAAAAAATTATCATATAGAGATAATCTGACAATAAAAACATCTAAATAATTAATACAATTTAATGGAAACTCACTGGCGACGCCTGTCCATAAAACAAAATTAAAAATTAGATCTAAGTTGATTTGAAAATTATAATGTGTTTATAATTTTAAGAGAAAAAGGTTTATTCTTCTTAACCTCAAATCTATTAATTAAAATTGATTAAATTGCATATTAATTACAATATTAATTGCAGCTGTCTATAGGACCTTAAAACAATACTGTACTAAACTTTTCATTAAATTGATGCAGCTTTATGAAAAATTTCGTATTATTTATTGAAAATTACATACACCCAATGAAAAAGCTTTTTCGTAAAATTTGTTTTGCATTAACTTTGTGAAGAAAACTTCATTAGTTTAGTGAAATATATCATTAAAACTTGCCCAATTAAATTCTCTCTGCGTAAATTAGCTCTAAATTTGTTTATTGTTAAGGGCCCTTAAAAACTGAAAAGACTGAGAATTTAACAATTATTTATCATATTCTCAGACTACAAATATTCAGCAAATTGATTTTTGCAGAGTAAATTGGTATTTTCAAATAGAGCTTAACTTTTTCTATGCTGATGGCTCAATGTAAAACGCTCTTCTAGTTTTTAATATTTAAAAAATCAACCCTTTGTGTTTTTTATTGATAAAAAGTGGAGAAAATGCATTAATTTTGCAATAAACGATTAATCGATTAATCGCCAATTTTCTCGATTAACCGACCCGAATAACCGGTTAATTAATTTTAGTGATTTTTCGAATAATGCTTTAACCGGTTAACCGCCTATGTCGAATAATTGGAAACACTAGGTAACACTGATCCCGTGTCACAAATTTTTTTACTGCCGTTTTATTTTAGGTGGACTAAAGCCTATATGACACTTGCTAGTTTCAGTATTAATAATCCAAAATAGGGGAGAGCACGAATTTCCTTATGTGAGAAATAATGTGTGTGAAGAGAACAACTATATCGAAAAACTATCAAACTGTCAAATTGATGTTGGTAATGCAGTACCCTTCATATGATTTGCATTGATGGTGTAAAAAACCAGAATCTAGAAACTAGCAAGTGTCATATAGGCTTAAGAGAGCTTTGAAGAGTTAATTCGTTTTCGAATGAATTCATTAACAATAGAATCGGATTTGTTTTGAATTAAATGAATTCCTTTTTTAAATTCAAAT
Organism: Leucophora obtusa; assembly: GCA_949987735.1. NCBI lineage: Eukaryota > Metazoa > Arthropoda > Insecta > Diptera > Anthomyiidae > Leucophora > Leucophora obtusa. Next base: position 87,966,628 of record OX465296.1, read on the forward strand.
TCGTTCAATTTAACACATTTGACTATAAAAACAAATTCAAAAAATTAATAACAAGGTTTGTTAACAGTTACCGTTATCGCTGAAATACCGTTTCAAATTGAATACCGTTACCAATACTTCTACCTCTAAAACTTTTCTAAATCCGTTATCGTTACCGATACCGTTATTTTTATTGATAGTTACTGGTATTTGTTAATTTTTATAAAAATGCCAATTTTTAACTTTTTAATAATAATCTTGGGGTTTTTTTTTACAAATATGCAAATTTTTTATTTGTTTTTATGTTTTTGAGGCAGTTTATAATACCGGTACGTGCCGGTATTGTTGATTCGATAACGGCATACCGTTACCGAAACAGTCTTAAATACCGTTACCGAAACAAACGAAATTCGATTACCGTTACCTTACCGTTATTCGTTTCGGTAACCTACCTTGATTAATAATTAACTGCTAACGTAGTCTTTATGAAAACCCTACTGGAATTGGATTGAAAAAGGATTATATTCTGTAAAGGTGGTTGTGAAACTTAACGGAAATGGCATTACATATCGTCGTAAAACTTTTCTAAATTTTTTATAACAAATAAGTAACTTATCGAAATTTTTTATTTAAAAAAATTTTAGCCCAATCGGAAATTTTATCATCAAATCAGTAGAGCGTTTTTATACAATCCAAGTTAATTCGTTAAAAAAGAAATCGAACAGTGAAAAAATTGAATTTATTCCATTTAATATATAGTATTTGTGAACTAATTAATTAAATTCACTATTCAGAACTCACAAATTGAATTAAGAAATTAATTCTTCGAAGCTCTGGTTACTAATCGTTAACTTGCTCAAAAATATCAATATAATTAAGCCCGCAGAATTGTTGTATCAACAAAACTGCTTAAAAAGCAATGATATCGTAAACAATTTTTTTTACTTTTCAAATAATTAGATTTAAACGAATTTATAAAAAAATTAAATAAAAAAATAAATTTAAAAAAAAATATTTCTTCATTTTGTTGTCGGCTGTCGGCTCAGCCGATTGTTGTCGGCGGCTGAATCGGCTTGGCAAAGGTGTCGGCTGGCGGCGGCTGACCGGCTGATATCGGCTGGCTTGTATCTCTGGTGCACACAAGGGTACATGGACAGTAGACCGTACCTCAAAAAAAAAGTTCGCCATACACCCTTCAATATGAAGTATTTTTGCAAGGCAATCAATAGAAGATGTTCAATATACAAATCAAATACATATGGTTAACTCAAAATTCGAATTCAGTGCAATAACAATTTTAGAACTTAAAAATATAGTAAAACAAGTGAAAAACAAACCAGATTATTGTAAAATATCAACGAGGATAATTCTAGATAACTGGCATTTAACTGGCAAAGTTCTACTGGACCTAATAAATACATCTTTAAACACGGGAGTATTTCCAGAAAACTGGAAGGAAACAATGGTAACTCCTATTGAAAAAGTGGCAAAAACTAAAAAATGTGAAGAATACCGCCCAATTAATACATTGAAAACGTGTGAAAAAATATTAGAGAAAGTCGTGAAAGAGCAATTAGAAAAATATATGGAAAATAATCAATTAATTAAATGAATGTTCTTTTTAGTTTGACTCTAGATCAGTGATCGGCAAACATATACAACCTTATTTTGTGCTTGTATGAGTGAGTTGCAGCCTCTCACTCTCAATGCACTGACAAAGAACGTTTGTATAATAATTCGAAAATTTTAAATCTTTATAATGGGAATATAAAATAAAAATTTAAAAGCAAACAACAACTACGAAAACAAATATCAAAAAACAACAACACAAAAAAAATAAAAAACTTAAAAATAAATTACCAAAAAAATGTATCAATAAACATTATGCAGAGTGTAAAAAATATGGCAAACAAGCGATGTGACAACCTACTTCATTGAAATCTTGTATGCGACTGATTATTTTTTTGTTCTACGTGTGAGCTTATGTAGGTGTGAGAGAGCGCCCATGGGCATAGGTGATGCAGCCCTCTGCTCTAGATCATAAATTAATATCACTTTCTGTTTAAATTATTTTCAAATCAAAGAAAGGTGATACAATTTTTACAAGTAAATTACAAAGAATAAAAATATATTTGAAAGAATTCGATAAGACCAGCAATACAGAATACGTATTTTCGGCTTTCGCTACAAAGCCATCATCAGTGTATTTCGTCTTGAGTGGGTTAATATTTAATGATTGTCTACTTATGTGACCGCTGAAAGAAAATCGAATTTCGTATCAACAACTCAACTTAGACTAACATCAACGAAATTTAACAATGCTATTTTTATCCTTTGTTATTATTACTCTATTTTGCTTTGAACCTTAATTCTTAAGATATCTCAGCTGATTCTATTCAACTCTGTGTATGATAACCACAGATTTTTGAATTACAACGAACCGTTAAATTTAAATTTAAATGTATATTATTTAAATTATATTTTTGCACCGTGTCAATGTGTTTTAAGATGAATGGGGGAATATTTAGTTGATCTCTTATTTTTAAGTAAATGAATGTTCTTTTTAGTTTGACTCTAGATCATAAATTAATATCACTTTCTGTTTAAATTATTTTCAAATCAAAGAAATAAAGAATAAATTAATATCAAAATACCAATCGGGTTTTCGAAAAAAATTTTCTTGTGAAACTGCTGTGAATTATGTTATAAATCGGTGGAAAAACATAGAGAAAAATAAAAAAATTATGGCAATATTTCTAGATTTTAAAAGAGCATTTGAGACAATTGACAGAAAAATACTAATTCAAAAACTATATATGTATGGTATTAAAGAAAAGAAACTTGAGTGGTTTAAATCGTATTTAACAGACAGAAGGCAAATTACTAAAGTTAACGGTGTTAAATCAAATGTAATTTTTAATAATTTTGGAGTTCCACAGGGATCTATTTTGGGTGCCTTATTGTTTATTATATATAATAACGACATGCCGATAATACTGAATAAATGTGAAATAGTATTATACGCAGACGACACTCTAATATACGCGGAAGGGGATACTAGTGAAGAATGTCACAACAAATTGTTACATGATATAAATAATATTAATACTTGGCTAAAAATGAATAAAATTAAATTGAATGAGAATAAAACAAAACTTTGGGAAATAAATATGACTAGTGCAGCTACAATCAAAATTAATGATGAAGTAATAGAAAAAGTAAACAATATTAAATACCTTGGTTTTATAATAGATAATAAATTAAAATTTAAAGAACATATCGAATATATTTACAAGAAAATCGAAAAAAAATTGTTTTTTTTTTAAGCGAATAAGAAATCAAATCGCCATAATTACGGCAGTAAACATAAACAACACAATAATAAAACCTCATTTTGAATTTGGCTCAACAATATTATATACATGCTGTACTGAATCTCAATTAGAAAGACTACAAAAATTACAAAATAAGGCGATGCGAGCTATTTTAAAATACAATAGATATACACCGATAGAGACAATGTTAGACATCCTTAGATGGCTAAATATAAAACAAAGGCTAGAACTCAACACGTTGATTTTTATTAGAAAAATAAAAAATGGAAATGCGCCGGAATATCTCAGGGACCAAATTAGATATGTTGGCGATGTACAACCATACGGATTAAGAAATGCAGAAAATTTCAGGCTACAAAAAACGACTACAACAGCAATGCAAAGATCACTTTTCTACAAAGGTTTTAAATTATTTAATTCACATCCGAATGATATTAAAACAGATGGAAATGATATTGTATTTAAGAGAAAATGCGTAAATTTTGTAAAAAGATGAATAATTATGAATCACAAAATAAAATAATTTTTTAATATATGTATTGTAAATGAGAATATTAAAAGTATTTTGAATACTAATAAATATATATATAATTATTATTTGCAATTTCAAAAAAAAAAAATTTTTTTTCCAAAAGTTTAATGATTTTTTGCGAGCTTTAATTTTCTGACATTAGGGTTGTACATTAGGGTTGTAGCAACTGAGATCTGGTGGATAACTACTAGAACGGGATACTTGAGCTCAATGGCCCTTAAAGCAAAACACTGGTCTCCTCGAGAGCAAAACATCGATGTATCATACTGTAAGATCCGACTGTAAATGCCAAAGATACAAATGAAAAATTTACAAAAAATTCTTTTTTGAATCCTTGCAAAAATACTTCATATTGGAGGGTGTACGGCACACTTTTTTTGCCTGTAAGGTGGTTCGCTCTAATGGACAGATAGATAGATTGATGGACGGACATCGCCAAATCGACTCAAATCGCGATTCTGAGTAAATCGGTACACTAATAGGTTGGTCTAGGTCCAATATTTTTTGGTGTTACAAACAGCAGTATAAACTTATTTTACCCTGTCGAAGTAGTGGTGTATGGTGTAACTAGTATTTCTTAACTTTTACGTTAAAATGTATACTTTCATATATATATATTTGTTAGAATATTGTTCTACTTCAAGTCCAAATTCGAATATGATATTTTGAAACAACAAATAAAATCTAATATTACAATATTATCGTATTCGAATTTGGACTTGAGGTAGAACAATATTCTAACTAAATATATGAAAATCTATTTCGAAAGTCCGAAAAAACAATTTTTGCATTTTTAATGCAAAAATTAAAATAATTTATATGTATAGCTTATAAACTTAACTAAATTGAATTATAATCATGAGTTAATAGAGGATTTCATATAAACGCGTATTCTACTCGTAAACGGTGTATACTTGGTATGTTTATGAGTTTAATATCAAACTCCATACATGAAAAATATGTTTTTTTGGTAACGAGGTTTTATTCATAGGCTGAGGTAGCTTAGTCGTGCCCAGGATTAAGTAGGGACCCTTAAAAACCTTAAGTCAGTAATAAGACAGTTGATATTGGAAAATACTAATCTTATGATTTATTTAACTTTACTTTCACAATTATTGATTTGTTTATTAAATATATAAATAACACTCGTCGAACAGCAATCCTTTTCTTCACTCCGTAAGAGACTGGTAGTGACAAACTCGAGTAACGACAAACTGGCTGTGTACGTGATGACACTCGGGTGCGATGACAAACGGGCCGTGTACGTGATGACACACGGGTAATGACAACTGGCTGTGTACGGAATAACACACAGATCTGATGACAAACGGACTGTGCCTAAGATGACACACGGGCAATAACAAACTAGGTGAGTACGTGATGACACTCGGGCAATGACAAACGGGCCGTGTACGTGATGACACACGGGCTGGCTGTGTACAAGATGACACACGGGTATTGACAACTGGCTGTGTACGGGATGACACTCGGGTGTGATGACAAACAGGCCGTGTACGTGATGACACACGGGCTTGCTGTGTACAAGATGACACACAGATAATGACAACTGGCTATGTACGGAATAACACACAGATCTGATGACAAACGGACTGTGCCTAAGATGACACACGGGCAATAACAACTAGGTGTGTACGTGATGACACTCGGGCGATGACAAACAGGCCGTGTACGTAATGACACACGGACTGGCTGTGTACACGATGACACACGAGTGATTACGAACTGGGTGTGTAGGTGATGACACTCGGTATGCGGAGGTGGTGGCACTCGGGTAGTATATAGAGCCCGTTCGGCAATAATCGGGGTAATCCACGTCTGGGCACGATCGCTGCAGTCGGATATATACCTCGGCGATAAATCGCCTACACGAGCAATCAGCCGAAGCCGCTGCAGAACAGACTACCGAAGTCGCTGTGGATCAACCAACAGTGATCGCCTTAAACGGGCAACCACAGTCGCTGTGGAGCAATCAGCCGAAGCCGCTGCGGAACAAACAACAGAAGTCGCTGTGGAACAATCAACAGTGATTGCCATGTACGGGCAACCACATTCGCTGGCCAATTGATAAATTATGAGACTACGTTCTTGTATTGTGACTTTACAGGTGTAAAGCGTAATACACTAGAATTCACTAGAAAGAACAAGCCGCCTCTTTGTACCACAAACTGATACACTTATGTGATTTGGTTCATAAACCAAATGAGAATTATACAAGTTAAACAAGTTACTATGCATGCATGTGTTTGTTTGTGTTTATGCAGAGTGCTTGTAAATAAAGACAGGGTGAGCCACCGTAAAGGTGCATTCTTATTAGAAACAGGGGGGTCGCTGTGAAGGGTTGTTATTATTAGCAACGTTAGGTGCTTATTACGAGCTATGTATGTTGCAACACTGGAATGCAACGTTACAATTTATACAAAGTTAACATGGAATTTACGAGTTTATATGAAAACCCCTAATTCTTATTTTGGTATTTATTTGAAAAAAATAAACTATTTTTTTAAAATATTTTTTTTGAATTTGTGATGTTTTAAAAACAGATTCGGTGACTTGTCATTTTACGTAAGTCCATTGACTGGATCCTTCTGGGTTCTTCCAGCACCCGTACTTATTATGACACATAGTGAATAATAAGTGACATGTTACACGTCAATTAGTTTCAGTTAGTCCTGTGAGTTGTTTATTTAGAGCAGTATAGTGATATGTCACGAAACTATTATTTTGTACTAGTTCAGCAGCAACACACATATTGACTAATGTGTGACTAGTTTTTTAACAATTATTTTCTTTAGTTCTGTGATATGTGTGCTTAAACCAGTCACGTGATATTTTATTTCGCACTAGTTTCGGTACATATCACATAATGTCTAACATGAGACTACTTCCGTATTAGATAATTTTAACTTGTTATATTGCATACTATCTTAAACCAGTAGTGTGATATGTTATAATCGACAAGCTTTGCGGCAAGTCACAAGTAGCTCAAAAGGAGGAAATTGCCACCTCCTATAACAAGCCCATGTTAAAGTTGCCTTTTGGTTACTTTCATATAAAAAAAAACGTATCGAGGACCGGTAATTCCCACAAAGTTCCAGTCACGTGACCAACTCTGTGACTGACCCATTTCTCGTAGGGTAGTTTTAAAATCAACGTTATTTCGAAACTTTGTTTTTATCAAATAAGTTGTGAACATTTTCTTACGGCAGCTGCTTAACTATGTGTCACTGTCAGTGAATTTTGGCACACAGGATAGGTCACAAGCGGGCAGGGACCGGTCCTTGATCGGCCTTTTTGTTTGAAAGTGACACGTCACTTTAACATGGCGTTGTCATTGGAAATGAGCAATTGCCACAGTTTAGACACCTTGTGACAGTAAGATGGTGTGTTTAAAAATAGCTTTTCAAATAAACTAATAAAAAATTAAATATAATCTACTTGTCGTCGAAGTAGGGCTCGATAACACAACCTTCCCTACGGGAAATCAGGAGTCAATTGCCCTCCAAGGTCCTATCCCGTGACCGGTCAACCGAAGGCATATTACTAAATTAGTACAAATATGAACCAAAGAGAATGAATTAATTTTCGAAAAATTTTCTGATTCGTTACTTTCACTCTTGCTTTTAAAAAACTTGACCGATACCGAAATAAAAAACAAAATTCGCGGCATATTTTTAAAAATATTTTGTTTTTTATGTTACTTTTTTATTTATTTTGAACTTTATTTTTACGATTTGCTTATTTTAGCTATTATTTTAAATTTTTATAATTTTTTGCTAAGAAATTTAAAGTTTTGTATTTTCAACGTTTTTTAATGTTAAAGCTGTTTTAGTTTTAACAATTGGTATTTCATTTAATTTTCTTTTTAACTTAAGGGGAATTTTTTAAATTTTTATTTATGTTATCAGAGTTTTTGAGGTAATTTTCTAATTTTTAATTAATTTTTTAATTTAATTATGGCCAACGCAAAAAACGAGTCAACTGCCATTAAAGAACCTATCCCATGACCGGGTTCATATTCGGGTTCATATTCAAGGCACTTCCACTATATTTGTGTGTTTGTTAATGTTGTTTTCTTTTCTCTTTTTTTCTTTTCCATTTTTGTTTATTTGGTTATAGTGCAGTGATGCACAAAATTGATTTGCAATTGTGTTAGTGAGCAAGAGAAAGAACTGCACTGGGAAAATTTTTTTTTTTTTTTTCTATTAAAGATCTACTATGAAAGATATTACTATGAAAATAACCGTAATATCATTGAGGCCCGTTAACTTATCTCAATTTATACCCTGGTTAAGACCTCTACTAGCCTTAACCACTGGTAAACATATTTTTGAATAACTTATCTAAATTTTAACCAAGCATTTCTTCTAACTAATGCTAAAATTTAACCATAGAAATTTCTGTGGTTAAGAAACTTAACCAAGGTTATTTTAGAACAATTCACGCTACATAAGATATTTTAATACATTAGACTTGTAATGATTATTATTAAAAAAAATTTAAAGCGCAGCTTTAACCAAACTTTGACTAAGAATCGTTTATGACACATGTAAGTATTTTCGATGTGCATTTCTCCCACTTTACCAAAACTTAAAATCGTGCACAAATTTTTGCTATTTGGGATTTAGGTTTCTGTGATAGCTTACAGAAATTGGCCTCATATAAGAAGATAGGAAAAATTTATTTTTTTATTGGTTCAGGGAGCCAAAATCTGGCTTGAATAATTAAAACCAAAAATGGTGACCAATATTACAACAATTTAACACGAATTATACACCTCTACAAAATGAAAAGTCGCTGTTGGTAGAAGCTTGATACATACTTTTAGTATTTCACTTCCTGATTCCAAATCTCTATTCCGAATTCTCTATCACCTCTCAATTTTGAGAAAATCGTGATTAAAAACGCGAAAAATAGCTTTCTACGAATTTTAAAATATTATACAAAACGCATTCAAATAGCTTAAGACTTTTTGTTACGATGGTAGTAAAGAATGAATTTTGTTCTCTAAAATACATAGGACAACATTTTCTTAATTTGTGTACCGTTATAGGAAAAAATTCTTTTGAAAACCACTCTCAGAAAAACAATTGTTCCATAAATTTTGGGTAGAATTTGGAATCAGCGTATCAAATTCAAAATGAATGATGTATCAATGCTCAAGACTACTGAATGAAGTACAAGACTACTGAATTTAATTCTTAAATATAAAAAAGCGCATAGAAATCACTCTCGAATTTATGAAATGTGACCCAATCATGTTTTAAATATTTTAAAAGTATGTGAGGAACCCCTGGACAACACACAGTTTTGACTCCCAATTACAAAAAGATACAATATCATGCACAGCGATTATTTTTCTACTCACTTTGATGTACTGATCACATAAATTGCCTTAATTTAATAATCTATCACGAAATGTCCACTATTTTTTTTTTTAATTTTATGCGCGAATCTTTCCGCGGTTGTCTAGATTAGCACGAAATACTTATTAATAGTTCCAATAATCCACTTTTAGTTTATAGACTTACCAAATGGATTTAATTAAATCACCTCTCGTAGTATGGAAAAAGACACAATCATTTTATAGCATTTAGCGACCGCGAATCTTAAAAACAATGACGTGTATTATTTTTTTACGACCAGAAACACACAAAAAACCGCGAGAAAGACTTTTAATTTTTCCGTATTGAAAAAAAGTGTATTATTTTTTTTACGACCAGAAACACACAAAAAACCGCGAGAAAGACTTCTAATTTTCCCGTATTGAAAAAAAAAAATTTGTTATTAATTTTGGTTTTTCTTTTTGTTTTTATTCTGACATTTCATACTAAGGTTAACTACCCAGAGTTAAAATATTGATAAGTTATTATGGTTAAATTTTCATAGGGATAAATATTTAGTATTGGTTAGTTACCCATGGTTAAGGTAAAGTTAACTTCTCGAGAAAAGTTAATGGGCCTTAAAAACATATTCCCTAGATTCCTTAAATGTTTTATAACATAAAAGGCATTGCATGATATCAAAAACATTTTTCAGCATATATTTTCTGAATGTCATAAATATTTGTTTTCAGTGCACTTGAAAAAAATATCAAAACACCCGCTAGGCATGTGCACCAGGGATGGGAAATGAGATTCTTATTTCGGTATCAAAAAAGTGTTTAAAGAGTACTTTTTCGACTCCAAGAGTACTAAATTAATAACCTCTACACTGCAAGGTAGAAGAGGTCAGGAATAAGTAAAAGTTTAATTAATAACAAAAAGTACTTAAACTCTCGATTTACGCTTATTTAAATTTCGATATAAATCGAATAAATATTACAACTGTAAGACCTGTTAACTTATCTCAAAATAAACTGAGTTTAGTGCTTAACCATAGTTATGAATGACAAATTTATATGGAAATATATGTGGTTAACGTTTAACCATGGTTATGTTGGAAATAAGATACTCGCCCTAATAGAAAAAAGTATGTACAAATTTTAGTGAAAGCTACTAACAATTAGTTAAAAACATGGATGGTAACCGAAACGAATGCGGTTATCGTTAGGGTAACGATATTTTATGTTATTTCGGTAACGGTATTTAAGTGGGTAACGCTATTTCATTTATTTCGGTATCGGTATTTTAAGGATAACGGTATTTAAATTATTTCGGTAATGGTATTTTAAAGATAACGATATTTGGGTTATTTCGGTAACGGTGTTTTAAGGTTAACGGTATTTCAGTTATATCGGTAACGGTATTTTAAGGGTAACTGTAATTAGTTATTTCGATGCATCCCGCAATTTTTTTTACAAAAAACAAACGAGATTAAAAACAGAACCAATTTATCAACTTAATGTACAAAAAATACTCAATAACCACGTGAAATTAGCAAAAGCAGAAAATTAAAAATAACGGTAACGGAATTTTAAGGGTATTGATATTTCATTTATTTCGGTAACGGTATTTTAAGGATAACGGTATTTCAGTTATTTCGGTAACGGTATTTTCAGGATAACGGTTTTCCGGGTATTTCGGTAACGGTATTTTAGGGGTAACGGCAGTCAGTTGAAAGGGTTTTGAATCGATAACGGTATTATAGCGGTATTGCCTGCCAACCCTGGTTAAAAATGAACTTGCATAAAGAGCTGCTGAAATTAACAGATTATTTTTGCTAAATATTAGTAGATAGGAACAGCAAAAATAGAACTGGTAAATATAAAGAATTTTAATTATGTTTGAATTAAATTTTAGTTAAGAGAAAATAGCAACATAACCTGCTAAAATCAGCAAAAATTTTGTTAAATAACTAAGTAGGTAGCAGACTAAAAATTCAAAAAAAATTTAATTTTCAAAGTTTTATGGAAATCAAAATCTAGAATTTTGAAATCAGCACCCAAGTAAAAAAAAATGATATGGAGCCATATAAAGTTATATTTAATTATATATAATCCTCTATGTAATTAGATATATTTATATCCGAAAAATGAGAACGTCTTATTGTATCATATTGTATCGAATTCTATACAATTGTATACAATTTGGTACAATTTGATACAATTCGATACAATATGATACAATTGTATCCGAATTTTGTCCTCATCCAATTACATAAAATTATATCTTTTTGTATAAAATTATATAAAATGTTATAAAAGTGGACATAGTTTGATACAATTATACCTAAATATTAACCCTATATTTTTACCATAATATATATGACAATATACAAAATTATATTTTTAAATAAAAAAAGATATACAATATCTGGAGATCAGACCTGAGTAGGGTTACCGGTAGGAATACCGCCATTTTTCGATCCCGCAATCCCGGGAATTTTGTGCGGGATTTCCCGGGATTTTTTTATTCTTTTATAGAAGATTTAGCTAGAATATAATGCAATTTTTGAAGCTTTATTTAAATTTAAAGCATTGATTTTTTTGAAATTAATTTAAATAAAAAATATTTATAATAAAGATAGGATTTAAAATTTAAGAAACTGAATTAGTATAAAAAATATTATTTTGGCCAAATTGTTTTTGGATGTCATTTGATTTTGTTTAGTTAAACCGAATACAAATTTTATCAGTTAAACCCAATACAAATTTTATTTACCAACAAAAGTACCTACTCGTGCTTCGAAAATTTTTTTTCTTTAAAATGATGATATTTGTTCAAATAAAGCAATATATACAACATATCAACATCAGTATTTCAGTTCCAAATACCTACAAATACCTGTGCATTAAAACTAAAAAAATTAGTAAAATTTTCGTATTTTCAACTGATTTTTAGTTTTTTACTTCAAATAATTTCATTTAAATTTAAATTTCAATTGCTTTTGCTTTATTTCAATTCAGATGTTTTTTCAAATTATTTTTGATTTTTTATATGTTAATTTAAAATTCAACTATGAAAATTAAATAATTTCTTTTTAAGTAGTTGTGGCATAAAAAATTTCTATTCAAAAAACACCAATTTAAGTTAAAAAACTATCTAATATTAATTTGGTGAATATTTTTATAAAAGTATTTAGGCGAATTTACCTAAATATTGGTGTGAAAAATACTCACTTTTACACTTTTTAATGAAAATAATTCTAGACGAATACTTCTGAAAATCTGCATAGAAACAAAATATCTAGAAATAGAAATTTTTAAATTCCATATTTAAGAAATATTTAATCAATAAAATCGATATTAGTTCTGACTATAAAACTGGTCCGACACCAGTTTGTACCACTTAACAATTCCAATATATCTATATCAATTCGTTTAACCGTTTAACCGTTTAAACCGCAAATTAATATTTAGTTAATATATTTCTAAGAATACAATTATTTTAATTTTTGCATTAAAAAATACAAAAAATGTTTTTCCGGACTTTCTATATTTTTATATATTTAGTTAGAATATTCTTCTACCTCAAGTCCAAATTTGAATATGATGTTGTCATTTAGGTTTTATTTGTTCTTTCTCGTCACGTTGAATTTTTGTACCTTATGTAATGTCTCGGTTTGTATGTTCCAGTCATAGTTTTCTTATTGCGGACAACTGATGAGTTGGGGTGATTCCCACGAAACAATTGTATTATCTATCATGGAAATCATCAACCTTTTTGAAACAACAAATATAATCTAATATGACAATATCATGTTAGAATTCCTATCAGAATATATTAAGTAGATTTTTTCATTGGTACAACCAAAAAATGAATTTTGTCGGACGGTGTTTTAATAGAAATCGAGTTTTTCAAGTAGAACATATGTCGGATTTATTTATTTCCTAACGAGCGGGAATTCCCGGGATCCCGGGAAATTCTGGAAAAAATCCCGCTGTCCCGGGAAATGAAAAAGTCCGGGAAAAGAAAAACCCTAGACCTGAGGGATTTCAATTACAATTACTTGTAATTTGTAATTGAAGTTACAAGTAATTGTAATTGAAAATTTTCAATTACAAATTACTAGTAATTGTAATTGAAAGTGATTTCAATTACAAATTTCAATTACATTTAGAATTAAAAAGTGTTTTTTGTTAAAATTTTGTAGAAAAATCTGACTGGGATAGGTTGCATAGGCATGGATGCGTATAAAAAGAATACGTAATGTTGGGATTACCCCTAACTTGTACTTTTTGTCATTATTTATTTTCCCATAAAATGTAATTGACATTTTTCAAATTACAAATTACTTGTAATTGTTTTTTTTGAATTACAATTACAAATAATTTGTAATTGTAATTGAGTTTTTTTCAATTACAATTACATGTAATTGTATAAATGAATGTGTTAATAATTACAAAATGTAATGATTAACCCCCAGGTCTACTGGATATCCTATAATTTCGATAAATCTTCCATTACTTTTATCCAGATTTACCATGACAGTGCATTAAACATGAACAAATTTTTCATTGTTTTTAGTTATTTTAAAATAAGATTAACAACACTGAAATTTTTAACTTAATAGGATTGTGATATACAACCAAGATATAAGAGATCAGTCAAGTGTGCGTTATAGTATAGAGAATTCCATATTAAAGCTTCAGTATTGTTAATTTTATGGGCGCGTTAGCCATTTTGAATCACGCTCCTAAACAAAAACAAATTACTCACGCACGAGCATTTCGTGTCTTACTCACGCAGACATGAGTATATTAAAAACTTACTCACAATCAGAAAATTCTCACGCAAAACAGTAAAAATTACTAAAAACATATGATGCAAAAAATACACTCACACACGAATCATGCACGGGTTATATATTCTTACTCACGCTCACGTACGAATTATATATTCTCACGCTCACGGGCGAATTACTTTGGTATAATAATTATTACTCACGATCACTTGTGAATAACTTCACTCACGATCGTGTCATGCGCCAATCCCTAGTAATTACAAAATCTAAAACTAGTTCAAAATCATTTTTTTTAATATGGAACCACATTTAATACAATACGGGTTTAAAAGCACCTTATACATATATTTTTTTATATAAAATCACTTTGAAAAAATTGCTAATGTGGGATGATATATAATTATAGATGATTTTATAAAGAACGTTATATCGTTATATATAAAAGAAATCATGAAATATTGTAGATATGAAACCATACTAAGTTATATATGGGTTCATATGCGTCAATATATAATCATATATAACACCTATTATATAATATTTCTTAAATGGGTCCCTATATGGTTTTATATTATTATGTATAGTGTCATACTAAATTATATATAAACGTATATGTAATTATATCTTTTATATATTACTTTGTGTACTTATATATAGCACATACACTTATATGTAGGCCAGTATGTAATAATATAAAATCACATATGTCTCAATATTAAAACCTTTGAGGGAAAAATATTTAAAAGTCTATATGCTTCAATTTAAAAGCATATTAAACATATCTAACTATAAATTACTATATGTAATTACATAAAATAATATATGATTATATCAAAACTTTTTTACTCGGGCGAATATTTTTATATTTTTCTTATAAGTGCATAATTTTTGCACATTTAATGATTTAAATTATGATTTTAATAAAAATAAAGTAAAGGAAGAATTTGTACACCTCGACTTAGCACATACTAAACTAAGAAACATAATGTTGTCAACAACTTCAGCATTTCTATAGGATTTTAGTTGAAAACGATTCCTTCGAGTAATAAATATGAGTTTTTAAATCGACAAATTTTTGTTTTTAGTGCATATTCACTTTTCAGTGCATATTTTCCTGAGTTCGTATTTGCACACCACGAAGAATTAATTTTTATTCTTTCCCTGTTGGCCATGTCTGCAAGACATCCTTGAAGACGCGTGCACGACAATAGTAAATCGTAAACGACACTTTGGCGACCATCCATGAAAATCGTCGACGACATTTTTATACAAATGTCCGCGAAATCGTACACGACGATCTGGGCGACATTATCGCTCACAATGTCGTTGACGATCACATGGGCGACAATATGCATCACGCTGTCTTCGATTAATATATAGGCGACTTTTTTGTTGTATTATCGTTGACGACAGTATACCCTACATTGTCGTCGACCAGAGTGTGAACGACAATGTTTGCTTGACATTCAAAATCACCTGAATTAACGAACCGTTTCACAGTGGTTGCACTTGTATGAAGGAGGGTGACAAAAATAGTTAGCATAAAGATATCATCTTGAAATTTGGACCATATTTTACTGATACTATAAAAACGATATCCTAAGAAAATGGGCGTAGTGACTTTCTCCTGCTGCCCATTTTTTACATTCCTGTTAATAAAGTGTTTAGAAATTGATTCTTGTTTCGCACGAATTGCCTTATAAATTTCGCTTTAAATATATGTATATGTAAAAAAGTAGAGAAAATGAAATAACAATAGTTTTTCTTTTGCTTATTCCTTTTTTTTAACCCTTTGAGTCCCAAACTATACAATTGTCAGCCTTGAGGTTTCTTCAGAAAAATGCAAATATTTTCAAAACTAGTTGGTCAATTTGGATTAATTTTTTTTTGTTTGTTTGATTTCTAACGAAATTGTCCTTCACAAATATAAATAACTTTTCCCAAACCTTTTTTAGTTCTCGAGAAATCCTAATTTGTTTGGTGCTTGGGTCTCAAAGGGTCAAATTAATTTTGTGCCTTCATCAGAATACTTTATTGATTTAAAATTCTAGAAGATACATACGTACATATTTAATAATTTTAAAAAGACATTAAAAAAAATATACTGTTTCAAAGCTAAACCAATTTTGTTTAAATTTGCTACTCTTGCAGCAATTCAATTGCAGATTTTGATAGCGTACTTTTCTTTTTACATGGCAATTTTCGTTGGCCTGAAATGAATGGATCTGAACTCAGCAATAATATATTCAATAAATCCGTGTTTGTTGCTATTCTGGAAATTTTCCGTGTGTGTTGGAGCATATACCTTTTAATATCTTTGTTTTTGGCTTCCGCAGCTTCTTCTGAAAGCTCTCCAATTGATAACATAGCGCCGTCAATTACTTCGGAAGCGTGTAGTAGGATCTTGTTTACCCGAGTAAAAAAAATTATATATAATCATATGTGGCATATATTACAATATATAATTAGACATGTGGTTATGTATATCCATATATAATTATATATGACGTTTTTTCCGAAAAATTTTCCTTATATTATGCCATATATAATTTCATCTAATTAGATATCGGCCTTCATAATATTAGATATGGCATATATAATTATATATTACATAACATGGTTGATCTTATTGCATATATAGTTATATATAGAACTATATCTTAATATATATGGTGGCATTTTAGCAATATATAATTATATATGGTATCATTTAAACAATATATAATTATATATGGTGACAGTTTAACTAGATATTATCATACATGGAGCCATTTAAACAATATATGGTCATATATGGTACCTCATAAACCAAATCTTTAATTCAGTTCCAGATATGATAATATATGGTACTATATATAGTGCGATATATATTTATATATGGTGTTATTTAAGCTATATATTATCATATATGGTGCCATTTAAACCATATATTATCATATATGGTGCAATTTCAACAATATATGCCCATATATGGTACCTCATGAACAATATTTTTAATATAAGTTCCACATATGATAATATATGCTACCATATATAGTGCCATATATATTTATATATGGTGTTATTTAAGCAATATATTACCATATATGGTGCCATTTAAACCATATATTGTCATATATGGTGCCATTTCAACAATATATGCTCATATATGGTACCTGATGAACGACATTTTTAATACAGATGCAGATATGATAATATATGCTACTATATATAGTCCCATATATATATAGACATATATAGACATATATGGTATCATTTAAACAATATATTTTCATATATGGCACAATTTAAACAATATATGGTCAAATTTGGTACCACATCAACATTTTGAATACAATTCCATATATGGTTTAATTTGAATAATGTAAAACTATGTATGGCGCTATAAAAAATATTATCAGATATGTTACTTCATTAACAATATTTATAATACAGTGTCATATATTGTAATATATGTATATCATTTAATATATATTGATGTATGGTAATGGTACAATAATTCCAATATCAGTTGAGATACAATTTGTGGGTCCATATCAACAATTTGTTCACGTACATTTAACATATATATATGTACATTAAAGTTATAATTTATAAACACTTTATAAAGTTAAATAGTTCCATAAACCTCGTCTAACTGTATGGAATGTTTATGAATATACGATTTAATATATAATAATTACAACTACAAATTGGTGCCATTATCTAAAATTTAATTTAATGTTAACTTATAATAAAATAAAAATGTATTTCCTAAAAATAAAAATATAGTGTTAATTAATGTTAATATACAATAGGTTTAAGTTTAACATCCCAGACAGAAAAATATAATCGGCACAATGCTGGCAAACCGTTGGCGATGGTCGGTTATGCGTTGGCAGAACGTTGCATTAACTACCTTGGCAAAAAAATAGATTTCAAAAAACATTTTTGAAAAAATTGAGAAAACTTTTTTTAATATTTGCTTTTAAAATCATGAAATTTAACCCAGTCCACCAGATTGTCAGCCAAGACCTATACACTCTAATCTAACGAGACTTGTTATAGATGTGTGATAGCTACAAATTAAATGAATGATAAAAGCATTTCGAGCTAACTTATAAGCATCGAAAAAACGTATTCCAGAAATTATTAAATGTATTTTAGAAAATTTTAATTGTATATCACAAAATATTATTTGCACTTCAGAAACTAAAATATTACGCAAATTTAATTATTTATTTATTTAGTTGTGTCCAGAAATAATGAAATCTATTTCAGAATTTCATAGCTAATAGAGAAAAATTTCTCAAATACATTTCATAATTTCGGAAATACGATTGATAATTTCTGAAATACAGTTTGATAATTTCTGAAATACAGTTGTGAATTTCGGAAATACAATTAATAATTTCTGAAACACAATTGATAAAACTGAACTTCAATTGATTAGTTCTGAAATACAATTCATAAATGTGAAAAATAATTGATGAGTTCTGAAACACAATTGATAAAACTGAAATTCAATTGATTATTTCTGAAATACAATTGATAAATCTTAAAACAATTAATACAATTGGAAATGGTGTAGAGCGTCAAAAAGATGTAAATAAAATTATTTTATTCAAAGATTTCAATTTAATAAAAAAATAAATACCTATATAATTTTATAAAAAAATTTATAGAAAAAAAAATTTAAATTTTATAAAAAGAAATTCATTTTGTAAAAGGAATGCATATTGAACTCGAGCCCTTCTGAGTTTAAACCTTATTTTAACAAAATATTGTAATTTTTATACAATCAGTGCTCTGCCAGTCTATTAATTTTTGAACAGTTGGCAATATATGTCTGGGATCTTATTTAATCCCAAATAAATGGAGATCTTACGTAGTACCCAAATATAATGCGGCATCTAATTTTATCTGTCATTTTTATGGATACTTTTAGATGTCAATCCCCAAATATATTGCTGTTTCTAATTCGATCTGCCATTTTAATACCGAAATAAATTGCTGGATCTAATTTTATC
Organism: Leucophora obtusa; assembly: GCA_949987735.1. Classification (NCBI taxonomy): domain Eukaryota; kingdom Metazoa; phylum Arthropoda; class Insecta; order Diptera; family Anthomyiidae; genus Leucophora; species Leucophora obtusa. Next base: position 87,985,626 of record OX465296.1, read on the forward strand.
TGTCATTTTTATGGATACTTTTAGATGTCAATCCCCAAATATATTGCTGTTTCTAATTCGATCTGCCATTTTAATTCCGAAATATATTGCTGGATCTAATTTGATCTGCCAAATTTAGATCCAAGTTTATCCCCATATATATTGCTGGATCTAATTCGATTAGGAATTTTTCGGATAAATTTAGATCTAAGTTTATCCACATATATATTGCTGGATCTAATTCGATCTGGCATTTTTCTGATAAATTTACATCCAAGTTTATCCCTAAATATATTGCTGGATCTAATTCGATCTGCCACTTTTTCGGATCAAATTAGATCTAAGTTTATCCACGAATATATAGCTGGATCCAATTCGATCTGCCATTTTTCGGATCAAATTAGATCTTACTAAATCCCAAAATATATTGCTGGATCTAATTTGATCTGCCAATTTTCTATTCAATTTATATCCAAGTTTATCCACAAATATATTGCTGAATATAATTCGATCTGCCATTTTTCGGATAAATTTAGATCTAAGTTAATCCACAAATATATTGCTGGATCTAATTTGATCTGCCATTTTTCAGATCAATTTATATCTAAGTTTATCCACAAATATATTGCTGGATCTAATTCGATGTGCCATTCTTCGGATCAAATTAGATCTAAGTTTATCCCCAAATATATAGCTAGATCTAATTCGATCTGCCACTTTTTCGGATCAAATTAGATATACGTTTATCCACAAATATATTGCGGGATCTAATTTGATCTGCCAAAATTGAGATCAAATGCGATCTAAGTTTATCCCCAAATATATAGCTGGATCTAATTGGATCCGCCATTTTTCGGATCAAATTAGATCTAAAAATATCCGCAAATATATAGCTGGATCCGCCAATTTTCGGATCAAAATAGATCTAGGTTTATCCCCAAAGATATCACTGGACCTCCCAATTTTGAGATATAACTTGATCTTAGTTTATCCCCATATACACAATGGGATCTAATACGATATGATTGGATACACCCAATTTTGAGATCTAATTGGATCAGCTAGATATTACAGCAGATCTTAAACAATATCAAATTGGATATGATTAGATATTGCGGGAGATCAATTTTTTTTACTCGGGTACTGAAGGTGGGAGATAATACCATGGATATTGCTCTACCAGCCCTTTAGCAGTATCAAGGGCGAATTTTTTAAATTTATCAGCGTTTATTTTGTAGCCTGAGGACATGGCTTGCAGTAATGTTGCACATCTGGTTATGAGCTCTTCATCAACTCCCGTTATTTTAGCAGCCAACCCAGGATCAGAGAAACAAGCCAGCCGCCGTAAGCCGTTTAAGCCGCCGCCGCCGGTCATTTTTGCCTCAGCCGCCGCCGCCGATTTTTTTCGGCTCATTTCGGCTGGAAGTATCAATTTTCCAAAATAAAAAATTTAAAAGCAAATGTCATTTTTAAAACAAAAAAATTCTAAAGTGAAACATTCCGAATTTTTTTTCTGTTCCGTGATCCACATCCGAATTTTTTTTTTTCGTTTTATTTCGTGTAGAAAAAGCTTGATGGTAGTGAAACGAATACATATTTTTTAACAACAATTATTATATAATAATTTATTTTAAAATTAGTCTATGAATATTAAAATTTGGTAGAAACAACAAATTTTCGGAATTTTTAATTCCGTGTGATTTTACAAATCAACTCTAATTAAAAAGTTTCGGAACTAAGAACAGGGGTGAATATCTGAATTTTTTAACTTTTCTTCTAAGTTTTTCAACTTTGACATCTTTTCGAGCATAATTTTTTTCGAACCATATTTTTTTCTAGTTTATTCTAAAAACACATTTAATTTTGAGTGAAAATAGAGTTTGTTTATTTCTAAGTTCCGAATCCACATAAAAAATTCTAAAGTGAAACATTCCGAATTTTTTTTGCTGTTCTGTGATCCACATCCGAATTATTTTCTTCGTTTTATTTCGTGTTGGAAAAGCTTGGTGAAAGTAAATGGAATATTTTGTTGCAAAAATTAATATGTTAAAATTTATTTTAAAATTTGTTGAAACAGTCAATTTCCGACATTTTGAATTTTGTGTGATTTTACAAAACCACTCTAATTAAAAAGTTTCGGAATTCAGAACAGGGGTGATAGTGTCAAAACTCTGTTTATGAGCGACTTCAAGCACTTAACAATTTGAAATTCAGCAATTTTTCAACCGATTTTGAATATTGTAACGTTTTTGGAAAGACAAAAAATTTAGCTTTCCAAATATATATAGAATTATTTATTTGTAACTGAAATATGTTGACAGTTTTTTTTTTAAATATTAAAATTAATTTTTTTTTAATTTGTATACTTTGACGGCTTTTTTACAGTATTAAACAATTCTTTACTATTGTAATTCATGGGTTTAGTTCTTAGTAAAATCTTTTGTTTAAATTAATTGAAAAAGTTATCGTAATTTTTCTAAGCATTTAATTTCAGCAACTCGAGGTTCTTGTTTGCACAATCATTAAGTTTAATATTTTCAATTTTCTTATAAATGCAGAGATTCCATGTTTATAAAAAAATGTATAACTTTGACAATTTTAAAGCGATTAAAATAGAACTTCATTTTGCCCTGAATAAAGAATAAATTAGATAAAAATTAGTTTTTTTTAAACAAAATATTGCAATTAAAAGCCGTCAAAATTAAACAAAATAAGAAAAAATTAAAAAAATCAGTTTTATTTGAAAATATTTACACACAATTTTGTTGAATATATAAACATATGTATATATTTGGAAAGCCCAACTATCTCTCCTTCTAGCTTCGTTCAAAAACTAAAAATCCTAAATTTGTAATTTGTATCGATGAATTTAACTTAAAATTATTTTTTATTTGATAATTCCAAATTTTTTTGCACAATTTTCTACTGCTATATTTTGGAAAAAACCTTAAACATCTTTAAAACACGTGTATAATGTTCTATCAAGCCGATCAAGTCGCCGCCGCCGCCGATTATTTGGTTGCGCCGCCGCCGCCGATTTTTATCCGGCTCAACCTTAATCGCCGCCGCCGCCGCCGATTTTTTGCTTGCGCCGCCGCCGCCGATTATTTTGATCGGCTTGTTTCCCTGCCCAGGATTACTAAAAATCGTCTTGCGGTGTTGCCATCATTTGACGTCCCACTACCCCCTGGCTTAGGCTTGTCTACTAACAAACCCATCTCCGATCTAAACTTGCTTTGAATTTGTCTTTTTCTTTCCATAAATTTATTCTTTTCATCATTCGACCGAATTTGCCATTTATTTAGACCTAATCTATAAGCAATGTGAATGAAATACTCGAAAAAACGAATATACGAATGTAAAGGTGACAACCCAAACTCATAATTTTCTTTGTGCACCAGTTTTTGTAGACATGTTTCTATATCATTCATTTCTTTCGGTTTTGCTTTGCAAATGTAACATTTAGCAGACGAGGTTTGACTTAATGCGTTGCATACTTTACCATCAACCATAATCAGTTGCAATTTGTGTTCAACATATATTTTCTGTTCATATTTAAAATACTCTGTGTATTTTAGATTATCAATTTTCTGCTTGAAATAATCTCTCTCTGCAATACAAACTTGGGATGTTTCTTTTTTGAATTGGAATCGAATTGGTCTGCAGTACCTAGTTGACGAGGGTCGAGCATTTTTCCATATTATTTTTGCATCTTCAGAATTCGCAGATTTTGTCACTAGTTAAAGGGGAACATAAGATGTTACAAATAAACTGTTATCATGTAGAGTGTTGCTACTAAAACATTGCTTATACTCGTTATAACCAGAGCTAACATCAAATCCCCATTTTCCTATCAAAACAAGGTTGTTTATATTTACTTCCGATATGTTTTTCCAGACATCACTTTGTAGATCTAAAATACGTGAAGCTATATGGTCTAGAAAACTTTGTAAATTTACTTCAGCGTGAGATTCACTAACGGTTATAGATTCCGCATTTGGATAACTTTTTTTCTTTTCCCTCAACACTTTTTCGTAACTAGGGAACATACTACAGGAAACCTTAGAGTTCATAAAATCTCGGATGTGCAAGTACTGATGTTTTGTTAAATTTATTTCAGTTATTAATGCAAGAACTTCAGCAACATTCAATTCCGAACAAAATTGTGTTGGTTGTGAATATACGCAACGAAAGGCATCCGCTGCAGTCACATCAGTTTCTGCCATCCTGCGTTGATGTGTTGTCTTTGAGGAATTTAAGAAGTCAGATGTAGGACGACCACGTTTATTCGCTTTAAGTGCTTCTCCTTTATGTGGCGAAGATATGGTTTTCAGTTTTAGGGAAACAACTTCTTTGACAGCCAGCCAGTCTGACTGGTTTTTTAAAATATCTGATTTCATGCGATGGTTTTTTTTCCAAATGTCAACAATTCTTTTACATAAATATTGTACACATTTCAATAATTCACTAAACGTTTCTTCCTCGCATTCAAAATCAATGTATTTGACTACTTCGTCGTACACTTGCTGGGATTTCACCGAATTTGAACCTTTTTTAGAACATCAAATATCGAAAATGAACAGGCGTGAAAATATGCATTGACCTGATGTTTCTATGATATCAAATTAAAGAATTGAAAAAAATAAATAAAAAGAAAAATACCTTTAAATAACACCAAAAATACCACTTTTATTAAATTAAACGACAATATAACAAATACAAAAAAACACATTTAACGAAGAGGTGGAGTTAGTATACTGAAAATTAAAAAAAGAACTGCAAAAACCTGCACATGAACCAAACATAATCTTAAACTATATACGTGTGTTAACATTTACAAACAAATTTGGTCACTGCCTTCGATTGGGAAAGTAACTAAAACTCTACGTAGTTTTTAAGGAGATTAGAAAACCATGTAGAAAAAAATACTTCTTCAAAATCCGTATTTTACTAAAACCACAACACAATTTGTTAACTTATTATTGCTTAAAAACAATACCAATACCATTCACATTAATTTCCATTTTTAATAATTTTTTTAAGCACTTTTATTAAATTTATTTTAACAGTTGAAGTTTCACTTTGTTTTCCTAGTTCTTTTAATCAACTTTTTACTTCTATGCACATTCACACTTTAGTTGCTTACATTTCAAAATTACCGTTTGAAATTATACAAAACAAATTGAGAAGAGAGAAATTTGATGACATTGCCGACTATTAATTTCGCTACAAGCCAAATATATTAATTTTTTTTTTTTATTTTTGTCGTATGGGCAAAAAATTGCGCTTGTGAAATTTATTACGAAGGTTCTTCAGTTTTTTTAGGCTGCTAGAATACCACGGAAGTTTATATGGCTTGTGATTCTTTGTCGGAATATTTTCACGACAAACCGTTAAAACTTTTTCCAAAAATGTTTCATAGCATACTGACGTTGTACACCTAGAAAACATTGCCATCCAATCAATAGAATTAAATATAGAATTGAGCACATCAAAGTTACATAAATTAAAGTTTAAATTATTGCAAATTGAAGATTGAGAATATTTAAAAAAATTATAATTAGCTATTTCAATTATCAACGTTACATGCTGAATAGTAGGTGGAGATATTGACAGTAAAGGTTTATAAATTTAATATTTACAATCATCTGGAACAAAAACAAGATACAGAAAACGATTAAGCGCATTTGCAAAACAATTGATTTGACTCAAATTTAAACTCAATAAACTATCTATAAAATTAATTTCATTATTATGATTAACATTATGAGGCAATAGAATAGAATTATCGGCATATTTTGACCAAAAAAGATCTTTAAAATTAAAATCTCCCAACCCGAGTAAAAAAAATTGATATCGCGCAATATCTAATCATATCCAATTTGATATTGTTTAAGATCTGCTGTAATATCTAGCTGGTCAAATTAGATCTCAAAATTGGGTGTATCCAATGATATCGTATTAGATCCCATTGTATATATGGGGATAAACTAAGATCAAGTTATATCTCAAAATTGGGAAATCCAATGATATCTTTGGGGATAAACCTAGATCTAATTTGATCCGAAAAATGGCGGATCGAATTAGGTCCAGTTATATATTTGTGGATAAACTTAGATCTAATTTGATCTCAATTTTGGCAGATCGAATTAGATCTAGCAATATATTTGTGGATAAACTTAGATCTAATTTGATCCGAAAAAGTGGCAGATCGAATTAGATCCAGCAATATATTTGGAGATAAACTTAGATCTAAATTGATCCGAAAAATGGCAGATGGAATTAGATCCAGCAATATATTTGTGGATAAACTTAGATCTAATTTGATCCGAAAACTGGCAGATCGAATTAGATCCAGCAATATATCTGGGGATTAAGTAAGATCTAAATTTATCCAAAAAATGACAGATCAAATTAGATCCAGTAATATAATTCGGGATTGCGTAAGATCTTAACTTTTCCGATAAATTGCAGATCGAATTAAATCCAGTGATATATTTGGGGATTTGGTAGGATCTTAATTTATCCCATAAATTGCAGATCGAATTAGATCCAGCTATTTATTTCGGTATGAAAATGGCAGATCGAATTAGAAACAGCAATATATTTGGGGATTGACATCTAAAACTATCCAAAACAATGACAGATAAAATTAGATCCCGCATTATATTTGGGTACTACGTAAGATCTCCATTTATTTGGGATTAAATAAGATTCCAGACAGATATTGACAACAGATCAAAAAATAATACACTGGCAGAGCACTGATTTTATAAAAATTAAAATATTTTGTTAAAATAAGGTTTAAAATCAGAAGGTCTCGAGTTCGATACCGTTCACGGCTATGCATTTTTTTTATAAAATGAATTTCTAGAGTTGATTTTCTTTTTATAAAATTATAATTTTATTTTCTATAAATGTTTTTATAATTTTTTTTTTTTTTTTATTAAATTGATTTTTTTTTTTAAATAATTTTATTTACATCTTTTTAACGCTTTACACCATTTCCAATTGTATCAATTGTTTTTAAGATTTATCAATTGTATTTCAGAAATAATCAATTGAATTTCAGTTTTATCAATTGTATTTCAGAACTTTTCAATTATTTTTCAGATTTATGAATTGTATTTCAGAACTAGTCAATTGAATTTCAGTTTTATCAATTGTATTTCAGAAATTATTAATTGTATTTCCGAAATTCACAACTGTATTTCAGAAATTATAAAACTGTATTTCAGAAATTATCAATTGTATTTCAGAAATTATGAAATGTAATTTAGAAATTTTTCTCTATTAACTGTGATAAACAACCCGACTAAAAAAGTTTTCATATAATCTTATATGATTTGATATACTAACAAATGTTTATATGCGTGGCTTTATGGAACCATATACATTTATATAAACACTTTGCTTTTATAAATATGTTTGTTATGACATTATATATAATCATGAAAAAGAAGCGAGTGAATATTTAAATAATTTTTGACTCCACAATACAATAACTCCAAGAATCATCTGTTTTTAGAGTAATTTGAAATTCTTCAGTGATGAGGGCTCATATTTTGGTTGCAGAGAAAACACTTGGTTTTTGTGTTTCTTGGTGCCGTCTCAGTACTTTGCAAAGAATTAAATAGATCAGTGTTATCATTTGGGTGCCAGGAAAGCACTTTAATTTTTTTATTTGGGAGTTGGGAAAGCATTTGATTTTTATTTTTCTGGGTGCTTTCTCAGATCTTTGTAAAGCATTGGCACCAGCGTGGGACGGTGTTATCATTTGGGCGTTGGGAAATCACTGTTAACAAGCACTAATACCACCCATTTCGGTGCTTTGTCAGTGTTGGCCCCTTTGTAATTTTCTACCTGGGCAATCTTATATCGAAATATATAACAAAGTTAATAGAAAATTATATTAATTTTATATGTAATTATATCTGACACAATATCTAATTATACAAAATTTTATAAAGTTTAATTGCACTATAAAAATTAAACAAAAACTCACAAATTGTGGATCTGGATCATCCTGAAGATGCTTCACAATGGAGTAGCGAAATATCAAAAATAAAAAAACTTTTTATATTTAAAAAACAGACTTTAAGCTCAAGGAAATTGTGAAGTTTATAATTGAATTTAACATATATTTTTCAAATAGTTGGCAAAATACTCTTTATTAAAATAAAAATAGTGGTAGAGAAATAAAAAAGAAAACAATTTTGTTTTTTCATTGTGGAATTAAAGGTCGAAATAATTATTTTTACTTTTAAATTTAAAAATAAAAATTAGACAAACATATGTTGAAATAAATATGGTTTAAGTTCATTTATTTTTCCGTGAAAAAAAAATTAATTGTGGAAGTTAATTTTTTTATCTTATAAGAAAGACACATTTTATAAGAAAGACCAAAACTCTAACCTAGAAAAAGTTGTTCCGACAAATTTTTGTAATGTTTTATTTTGTAAGCTATTTCCAAGTTTATTAGGAAAGATCTCAACAATATGTACTAAAATTTTATTTGAAAATCTTCATCAAATTATATGTATTTATATATAATTTGATGCAGTTAGATAGACCCATTTTTCGGATCAAATTGTATCAGGTTAGATAACATGCGTATCTCGCTTGATATAATTATATATTCCAATATTCGGATCAAATTAGATATGGACGTATATATGGGTTTATATATGGTGATATATGATTATATAACATCTTTTTTAGTCGGGAATCAACATGTTCTGAAATAGATTTGATTATTTCTGAAATACAATTAATAAATTTCGGAAATACATTCCAATTTTGACCTGATATCAGTTTAAAACTTTGATACAATTGTATAAAGTAAATGTCGGATACAATTATATTTTATTTATATAAAATTTAACCAATTACGATCAAACCAAAAGAATTGTACCAGGTCAAAAATCTGATACAATTTCATCTGATTAACACATAATTTAATCAGGTCAGATCTAAACTAATACATTTAGATAAAAATTGAAAAACAATTGATAAAAATATATTTCGGGCCATTCTTCGGATGAAACTGTATATTCCCGAGTAAAAAAGAGTATATATAACATATATTATTTAATATTAAAATATATGATAATATAAAATATTGTGCGCGACCTTATATGTTTTTATATGATGATATATTAGAAAGTTTTTTAGAAATTTTCTCATATGTAATCATATTAAATCATATATCCGTTTTTGCTTTATTGCAAATTGTATATATAGGAATATATTATTGATAAAATCGTTAAAAATTTTATATATAAATAGATACGAAAAATATTTTTGATTTTATTAGTTATTAGTTATATTAGTTAATATCAGACCCAAGTTCGAGATTAACCAGTATATTCGAGATTAATATAATATTTTATCAAAAACAATTTTTTATATGTTTTACTCAATTTTTTCATTAACTTATATTTTCCGAGCTTTTTTACTTCTAAAAGTTTTTTTTTTTTTAATTTAAAAAATCCAATTTAAAAAAATTTAAATTAAAATCATGGTCCGGCTCGTAATGGGTTAATAAGTATAGGCATGTTGCATATCATTGGAAAGGTATTTCAAGTACCTTTCCAACGATATATATATTTTGTTCTGGTCCGATAAGTTTTGAGTGGAGAAATAAGCCATTGAATATTGTTGTAGATCATCTTCTACTCCATAAATCGGGAACTATGAGCCTCCAACAAAAAAGAAGTGCATTGCCGGGCTAACCATTAAAATTTTATTTAAAATAAAATTTAAAAAAGCTTAACATATTTAAAAAAAATTTCTAAGTCCAAAGAAAATTGCCATATTTGATAAAAATTATTTAGTCTTTAAAGAATAACAGATTTATACATTAACGTCTTTAATAGTTACTCATCATCAACAGTAGCCCTCGGCTGACAGTCAGGCATGTGATGAATATTGAAAACGAAAACGATCTGATTTTCAATGTTAAATATTTTAGGATCTGTACAATACCAATTATTTTTTATTTCCTAATTTAGATATCCGGAGTCAAATAAAACGATAAATAATAATTTGAAGCCAATTTGATTTTCGCGAAACAAATTATTCTAGATTGAAAAACTGTTCGTTTTCGATTTTCACCACACCCCTGAGTGTGTAGGGACACGAAATCCTGCTGCTCTCCAATTCAAAGTTTTTTTTTATCATTTAAATTTAATCATAAAAATGTTGTTCATGAGGTCCCATATATGAGCATATATTGTTGAAATGGCACCATATATGATAGTATATGGTTTAAATGGCACCATATGTACTAATATATTGCTTAAATAACACTATATATAAATATATATGGCACTATATATGGAATCATATATTATCATATCTGGAGCTGTATTAAAAATTTTGATCATGAGGTACCATATATGGCCATATATTGTTTAAATGGCACCACATACAATAATATATGGTTTAAATGGCACCATATATGCTAATATATTGCTTAAATAACACCATATATAAATATGTATGGCACTATATTTAGTAGCATATATTATCATATCTGCAACTGTATTAAAGATTTTGTTCATGAGGTACCATATATGACCATATATTGTTTAAATGCCACCATATATGATAATATATAGTTTAACTGGCACCATATATAGTTATATATTGTTTAAATGATACCATATATAATTATATATTCCTAAAATGCCGCCATATATATTAAGATATAGCTCTATATACAACTATATATGCAATAAGATCAGCTATGCTATGTAATATATAATCATATATACCATATCTAATATTATAAAGGCCGATATCTAATTAGATGAAATTATATATGGCATAACATAAGGATACATTTTGGAGAAAGACGTCATATATAATTATATATGGATATACATAATGACATGTCTAATTATATATTGTAATATATGCCACATATGATTATATATAATTTTTTTTACTCGGGAATACACAAATATTAGAATTTACTGTAAAATTCTCACCCAAAGTAGCTATATTATATATATGAGCATCATACAAACTATCCGGACTATTAGGAGGAATGTATGACACACATAAAAATAATGAAAAATCAATTCCAGAAATAGAAACAACTAACTGATCTAACAAACCATCATGATTATGAATAACACGTAAAGATGATTTCAAACTACTTCTTACGGCAATTAAAACACCACCACCCAATGAAAGACCAGTGAGTTCAGCATCTCTGTCCTTCCGGTAAACATTATAAAGCCTTGTATCAAAGTATTCTGCATCAAAAAAATCCTTATTTAGCCAAGTTTCTACCAAAACTATTGCATCAAATTCACATTGTGATGAAAATTCAAAAAGCTTTTTGGATTTGGTTCTCATTCCCGATAAATCTTGATAATATAATTTTAAATTCTTTACCTCACTAGCAGAGCTTTGAAGAATTAATTCCTTAATTAAATTTTTCAATTCTGAATTAAAAATTCGATGAATTAATTCACTAAGCACAATATATTGAATGGAATTAATTCATATTTGCTTTCGTTCGATTTATTTTGTTACGAATTAATTCAATTGCAATAGTTCTTTTTATTAAATCAAATGAATTAATTCACTGGTGAACACGTTCAATTTTATAAATCGAACGGAAAAAAAGTGAATTAATTCCTTACTGAATTTGTTCAATTTCATTTTCGTTCAGTGAATTAAAAAAAATAAAATTACGTTCAGTGAATTAAAAAAAAATAAAATTACGTTCAGTGAATTAAAAAAAATAATAATAAGTTCACTGAATTGAAAAAAAAAATAAAATAAGTTCACTGAATTGAAAAAAAAAAAATAAAATAAGTTCACTGAATTCAAAGCCTGTTTCTGCCATTCAGTAGAAGAAAACAATAATGTACAAATAAAATTTTTAAATAAACAATTTTACAGCGTGTGCTAGTAACAAATTAGAAACCGGATGCTGTTTATCAACCTACATGATTCAAAAATAAAGCCTTTTACTATTAAAAATAAAAATTTTACAGATATAGATAAATTTGGGAAAAAAATATAACTATTATTTTTTCAAACTAGTTATATAGTTATATTTTTTTCCAAATTTATCTATATTTGAAAAGTTTTTAATTTTAATAGTAAAAGGCTTTATTTTTGAATCATGTAGGTTGATAAACAGCATCCGGTTTCTAATTTGTTACTAGCACACGCTGTAAAAGTGCTTATTTAAAAATTTTATTTGTACATTATTGTTTTCTTCTACTGAACGGCAGAAAACAGGCTTTGAATTCAGTGAACTTATTTTATTTTTTTTTAATTCAGTGAACTTATTTTATTGTTTTTCAATTCAGTGAACTTATTATTTTTTTTTAATTCACTGAATGTAATTTTATTTTTTTTTTAATTCACTGAATGAAAATGAAATTGAGTTAATTCAGTGGTGAATTAATTCAGTAAGGAATTAATTCACTTTTTTTCCGTTCGATTTATAAAAGAAAAGGAATTCATTCAATTCTAGAGAAAATTGAATTCGATTGGTAGTGAATTCATTCAAAAAGGAATTAATTCTTCAAAGCTCTGCCCACTAGTTAATGTTGTTCCAGAGGAGGCCTCTTTTGAAAATTTAAAAAAGGACGCACTTTAATGTCCTTTGGCCAAAGTTCAGGCTTTAATAGTTCATTATATAAACTATGAGATACACTCAGTTTAAAGTTTATTCGCTTTAACTCACTTATATCGGCATCTTTTTTAATTAATTTGTAGCATGCCATATGATGTTTACCAATATTGGCATAATTTTCTACATAATTTATTATTTGCTCACAAGTAACCGTAGGCTTAAAAGAAGATAGATGGATCCATCGTTTTTGAGCAACTACATCTAGATCCTCCGAAGGATTGGCCCCATATACTATTGGCCCCGTTTTTTTTACGCCTCTGCAAAGTTGTCCAATCAGATGTTTTGCTGTCAGTATTAAAATTATTCACGGCAGCATTAGATGAAACAGACGAAAGAGACGGAAAAGATGTAGTAGACAACAAAACAGGTTGTTTATTAGTTTTGTTTGTAACATCAATAGCAGCAAGTGCACTTCAGTGATGGTATTTGAGATTTTTCGTTTGGTGCCTAAATGATGCCAAAAAAGCTTTAAAAGTGCCAAAAAAATTAAGCAACATGCAAATGTTTCAAAGAATATGTTGACCCAGCCAGCAATTTTGGAGCGCTCATAAATAAGATTTTTAAATGGCTCGTAAAAATGATTATTGTTTTTTTGAAAACATTATTTTTTTGGTGGAAAATATGAACCCTCAGAAAACAATCCAAAATGTTGTCTCTACAATCTAAAAAGCTGTCTCAAAACGAGAGTTAATTTTTCGGACTCAAATAAGATTCCAAAATTATTTAAATTTATGAAGAAAATTTCGATTTTATACGTTTTTTTTCTTAATTCATTTCTGATTACACAGGGGGCTCTTTTGGACGGACCACTTTCATAGGAAAAAGTGAAAAAATGTTTATGTTTTTGGAGCTCATTTCTGAGTCATTAATGATCATCTTTGTTTGCTGGGGAGCTTTTATTTCAAATATTTATACATTTACACCCTTATTCTAAACTTTATAACAATAACAAAATTGTCACAAAACTGGTGTGAATGGAAATTATTATAATTTTGGTAATCTGAGAAAAATTATCACAGCAAAACCTTGACAAAATTGTCATGTAATAAAAAGCGCATAACAAACCAGGGGTATGGCATCACCAAAAACAAAAGTTATAACGACATCGTTATCACTAGATGGCACTTTGTTCAAAAAATTGACAATTTTCTTTTTTTATTTAAATTGAAATAATAACAAACAAAAAAGCAAATAAAAAAAAGAATTCGCAAATTTTATTATTTGAAAATATTTTGCGCTTGATTTTTTCTTATTTTGCGCAGTTTTCAGCAATTTTTGAGTTTTTAAATATAGGCTCAGCTGATACTAAAGTGATACTAAATAGTTGCTCAGGTGATACTAAATTTCACCGCCCCCTACCGGCGAGTAGTGTAAGTTTTGATTTCCTATCTCTATAATTAATAGTCTCTGTAACAAAGAAATATTTTCATTTGTCAACAATTTAAAATATAAAAATTTAATTTTCTTTTGAAGAATTTTATAATGTTTCTTTACAGAAATAAAATATGAAATACCTCATTCATATTTTGAGATATTATTTTAAGATGCATCAAACCTTTAACCGATTCTAAAATTCGTGCAAATTCGTCCAAAAGATTACGTATTAACATGGGATTTTTGCGGCTAAAGTTGTTAGGAATAAGCTCAGGGTGCTTGATGCTAAAATTTAAAGGAAACTCCAAATGCTTAGAACTATTTCTCTGGTGTTCTGCGGTTCCTGGACATTTTTTTAAGTTTTCATTTCATTTAAGATTTCATAAAATTATCGAAAAAATCGTAATTTTTCACAAATTACAATTTTTTATTTTATTTTATTTTTGGCAGAAAAAGCTTTTACCATTGTATGGTGAAATTGTTAAAACTTTTGCTTGTCATAAAAAAACTTGAATACCATAACAAATTTTTGAATAATTCCAGTGATGAACAATGAACAATGGTCCAGAAAATTGTAGAAATTTTTAGTGTAGCGTTTGTTTTTAATTTTGCTACCCGTTCTAAGTAGGAATAAGCTCAGGGTGCTTGATGCTAAAATTTAAAGGAAACTCCAAATGCTTAGAACTATTTCTCTGGTGTTCTGCGGTTCCTGGACATTTTTTTAAGTTTTCATTTCATTTAAGATTTCATAAAATTATCGAAAAAATCGTAATTTTTCACAAATTACAATTTTTTATTTTATTTTATTTTTGGCAGAAAAAGCTTTTACCATTGTATGGTGAAATTGTTAAAACTTTTGCTTGTCATAAAAAAACTTGAATACCATAACAAATTTTTGAATAATTCCAGTGATGAACAATGAACAATGGTCCAGAAAATTGTAGAAATTTTTAGTGTAGCGTTTGTTTTTAATTTTGCTACCCGTTCTAAGTAGGCGTGGCTTTTAATGAAAAACCAGCGATATCGACCTTTTATGAAATTATATAGAAATTTTCTTAAAAAGTGCCAAAATTCTATAAAGAGTGACATGGTGCCATTGAACATTCAATAGTGCCACAAATGGCACTTTTGTGCCACTTTTACCAACAGTTCAGGAACAACAACAACATTATCACTTATTATGTACTGTTGTATTGATAGCATGAGCATTATTATTTGTTTTTTTTATTCTTGTTGAAATTTTACTTTCCTTTATTATTAGAAAAATCAACGCACTGCTGTTTTAAATCATGAAGATCACTTTTGAACGATGAATTCAGCATTTCTTTAAGCTCTCTCACTTCATTTGTTAAAGCAGAGATGTGTAAAAGCAAATTGGAAGAAACTCTTAAACATCTAGAACAATTATAAACAATGTTTTTATTTTTATTAAACACTTCAATGAGCTTTTCATCAATATTTGCACAAATTAAATGATATTTAGCTCTACACAAATGGCAGGTAATAACATTAGATTTTAACAAATTAAAACATTTCGCGCAAAGGTTATGCGGAGGATCCATTGAAAAAACACGTCTGATTATTAAGAGCGTACGCACTAAAACTGATTAAGATTAAGGAGAAAAAATGGCTAGAAATGGCTAAAATTGTAAAATAATGCTAAAACTTAATAATTTTAAAATAAATCAGTGATAATAAAGACTTTTACCCAGGGTTGAAAAAGCTACGACTAAAGTAGCAGTAGTAACTAAAAATGACGATTATTGTAGTAAAAAAAACAACAAAACTAAAATTCATCACATCGCTACTACTACCACTATGCAAACTTTTCTGTAGCTCAGCAGTAGCACATAGCTTTGTTTTGAAATTGAAAACCACCACATCATCAATCGATGTGTCTGCTACTAAATTCAACAAGTAGCAGTAGCAGCCAAATAGACAAGACTCCCAAATTACTACTCAGCTACTACTACCACTACACAAACATTTTATTAGCTAAGCAGTAGCACACATCTTTGTTTTGAAATTGAAAACTACCGCAGCACCAATCGTCTACTTACAAATTAAGCAAGGGCAGTAGCAGCCAAACATAATGACTCCCAAATTACTACTCAGCAGAGTAGTCATAGAAATATTTTTGGTTGTTTAAAAATGAATTATTTGTTTGGTTTTTCCAGTACTGTGTGTGTGTGTATGTATTTTATATTGTTTTTGTTAAACAGAACAGAGCATGAAGATGCTAATTTGCCGTTTTGGAATATTCGATTGATTTTATGATTTATATTTTGTATTTTAAATTTTTTATTTTATACTATATTATATATTTTTTAACTCACCCCTAATTATGAATAATTTGCAATTTCTTTTCATTACGTAGGCCCTGTGCGAGGTGGCTAAATTTTTTCTAAACTAAATGCAAATAGAGAAAAGGGTTTAAAATTTCTTTAAAAATTGTTTTAAAAAATTTTCTACATTCAAAGAAACTCTTAAACCTGAATTTAGTTTGGAATTAGTTTAGCCAGCCGCACCCACCCGTGGTACCAATTCACTTTTCAATATTTTATTTATTGTTTTAAAAATTAACAGTTGTAAGACACATAATGATAGAATTAGGTTACATAAATTTACGTCACAATTTGACAGCACTGTTTCAACGGTAAATTGTTAGCAAGTGGTGGGCGAGAACAAAATAAGGATACACACAAAATTCATACGTAGATCAGTATTTGTTGTTAGGGTTGTCGCAAAATAAGGATAAACACAAAATACATACGTAGATCAGTATTTGTTGGTAGGGTTGTCAGATATAGCGCTTTCTTGCCAAACGTGGCGATTTACAAACACATTTGGAGATTTTATTCTTGAAATGGCGACGGACGGTTTTTAAGCTGATTTAGGAAGTGGTTGCATATTTTTATGGATTTTTTTTACACTCAGTATCTAATCTCACAGATTACGATTTTAACCTTTTTTATAATCCCTATCTTCGATTGAAAAGATAATATTTTTATAATTATTTGGTGCTAATGAAAACAATTTAGTCACTTCAGATTTAGCGTTTTTTATTTTTCACATTGAAGATTATCCCATAATTAGCCAGATTATTAAATATACTTTTTATAAAGTTTCGACAAAAATCGTTAACCGAAGTCCTAAAATAAAATACTGTTGACAGTGCGGCTTAAGAACGCTAAAACTGAGTTAAATTTAAAGACAAAATAACGGAAAAATTAGTTTAATTGAATCAGAACGGGTTTAAATTTTGCACTAACTTTTTTATATGAGTGTACTAAAAACTACAGTTGGGCATCGATTATCCGGAGTGGTCGGGATCGGACGCATTCTGGATAATCGATTTTTCCGGTTAACTGATGTAAAATTTTTTACGCTTTTTAATATAAATGTTTGTTTTATTTAATCAATATACACACTTACAAAATATAATGTTAATAAGTTTTTAATTGCTACATATGTAATTACTTAAAAAAATTCATTTATTGTGGTTTGTTTCTTTTCCTTAACTTTCATATTTTCCGCTAAAAGCTTCGCTTAGATACGGTAGACTTGTATTTTATCTTGTTCTCTAATATTCTATAATATTAAACTTTCTATAATATGTCCTTTGAATTTTTATGGCTATCTAAGAAATGTTCATAATGGCAACTAAAACTGCTTTCAGGGAAACACTTCCAAAAAAGGCTTGTTTCCTCTCCATTGTAGATTTTCTTATTTATAAGATTTTCCTTTGATGTGTATTCTTCCAACTGATTTACAAAAATTGTGGCAGATGCTTTGTGAATTCCATGTTGTTTTTTAAAGTTCTGTAACTAGCCTCGAGAATATTCACATGCTAAGCTTATATTTAATTTTTAATGGAAGAACTTAGCCTTTTCCATTATCATTAAACTGGAAATTGGGATCCCTTTAAAACGTTTTTGTCGGAACCATTCGTATTTCGCTCTAATGCACTTTTTAAAGTTTTTCGATTTTGGAAGCGAGTAACTAAATCACTTTCTGCACAATATTTTAATATTTTATCTTTATTTTTTATTCAGTCATAAACTGTTTGTTTGTCCACTCCATAATTGTGTGATAGTGTTTGAACAGAAACATGTTTTTTTTAAATAGTCGTTGACTATATCAAATTTTTCTTGAATAGGTAATACTTTTCTTTGCTTTTTACTCGATTCTAAAATTACACATCAACACTCCTTACTACGTAAATTTCAATTGCAACTAAACACCAGAGGAAAAACATGCAAACAAGGGAATAACCTTATTTCGTTTTAGACACATATTAATTTTAGTGTTGCTAGCATGTTGAAACCAAATTTCGTCAAAATAAATAGTAGATGTTTTTCAATCCCGGATAATTGATGTAATCACGGTTAATCGATTGAAATAAAAAAATCTTCCTTTCCTTATCGATCCCGGATAATTGATGTTCCCGGTTAATTGAATCACGGATAATCGATGCCCATCTGTACTTTAAAATGACCTTGTAGAAAATACTACTGACAGTAGCAGATTATTTTTGTTATATATCCGTAAGATAGGAACATCAAACATAAAACTGAATTTTTACTTGTTTTTAATCAACAAACATATTCGTCGCTGCTCCTAAGAAAATAGCTATTTGTCGATAAACTTTTTTGTGAGGAGACATACAAATCTGCTTTATTTCAGCGTTTTTCGGAACTTTTTGGAAATTATTTTTTTACACAGATATAAACCAAACTTCAAGCTTTTCATTTATAAAAGAATTACTTCCAAAAAAAATGGCCAAGACACACAACACAGACCTAATTTAGGTGTTCCACAAATAATTTTTGAAAACAAATAGCTATTTTCTTAGGCGCAGCAACGATATGCTGATTTCAACTGAATAATTTCATTTTTATTAAACAACGTTTCTTTTAAATTATTGTATTTTTATAAATTTATCAGGCCGTGATGCTCAACTTCATCGAAAATACGAGTATATTCTGTTATTTTAGTAGAATTTTAAACTATTTGTACGGGCTTTTTTTGTGAGTGTACTGGTGCTGATTATAATCATATTGCATACAAAGGGTCAAACATATTCAAATATGAACTCATAAACCTTTATTAATTTATAAGCCGCTTTTTTAATTAAAACATTTCAAGTTTATTATGTAATTTTGTATGGGCCCAATACACATCAGATAAACCAAAATCATTTATTCTTTCGCTAAAAAAAAACTACTCAGCATGAAAGGAGTCATATTTCGTTTTTCTATGTTTTACTACTTTGGTTTTTCGTTTTCTGCTCTTGCTGTTTTTTTTTTTTTTGTAGCAGCAGTATTTGTAGCAGTAGCAGTAATAGTTGTTCATTTCGTTTTTCTGCTCTTACTGTTTACAAATGCTCCGTGTTTTGTTTGTAGTGGTAGCAGTAGCACAAGAACAAAAATAGAGTTGATCAAAAACAATGACTGCCTACTTTGTATAAACTAAGTAGCAGGCAGATGCTTTTACTAAAGCTACATGAATTGTTTGTAGTAGTAGCAGTAGTAAAAAGCAAAAATATTTTTTGAATCGTAGTTTTTTAAACCCTGCTTTTACCACGACTTTTATAAAAGTGGCCTTTAAATTTTAATGTTTTCCTTATTTCTAAAATATGCTCATTCAAATTTTACAAAAAATATGATTTTAAATCGAATGTAAAAATTACATGTGTCTGTAAACCCAAATAAATGTTTCAAAAATTGAAAATTTTGCACTAAAATTTTTAAATTCGTAAAAATTCAAGCATTTTTGTTATCTTCATTTAAGTATTCCAAGAAAAAATTCTTCACATATTTGTTTTTTTTGCACACATTCCGTTACTGTACTTGTTTACGTTTAGAAGGCGCCAACAGTTTTCAAATAAGTAGACACACACATTACAACAAAAGCAATAAATGCATAATGATTGGAAAAACCAAAAAATGCAATTATTTTCCGCGAATTTTGTCGCATTTGGTTTTTTTTTTGAATGGTATGGAATGTGAAAGGTTTAAGAAAGCCTTTAGTTCTAAAGCGATTGTCTGTAACGCAACAAATGACCGCATATTTGCAAATCGTCACCTTAAATGCAAACGGACGTAACTACACAAAAATTCGAAATCGAGTTTTTTATTGATTATGGTTCGTTTTATCAAACTACATGTTCACACAAAATTTTAGACTTCTACGATAAAAAATGGCGACTTTATTAAAGAAATTCAAACGGACGTAACTACGTACAAGTGCATGTACTTTTTAATGCAAAAAGACGTAACTACACTCTTGTATGAAAAACATACAAACACATGTAGTGTGTAAGCTTGTGTCAGCGTTACCACAATGGGAATTCAAAATGTACAAAATTTTAGTTATATTTTAGTACAATACAAATGACAATTTACGCTGCTTTTTCTGAATATTAGTAGACAAAAAACAGCAACAAAATGCTGTTATATCTCAAAATTTTAGTTATGTATATTTAAGTTAAATTTAGTTGAATGAAAGTAACAATTTTCCAGTTAAAACAACAAAAAAAAATAAAAATAATTCCCAGTGTAGAAACCGTAATGACATATCATTATTTTTTGGACTACCAGTAATGTCATTATTTTAAAACATATAATAATGAGTTACTGATAATGATTTATTTTTATCATTATTTCAAATAAAAAATAATTTTCTACATTTTTTTGAAAATTTTTTGAAATCTATTTTTAGACTCAATATTTTTTCAACACTGGTAAGGATATATGTAACGAAATATTTTTTGATTTTTTGGATGTTGGCGAGTAAGCTTACTTGTGTGCAGCAGGTCAACCGATTCCATACCGGTACGACACCGGTATTAAGGGAAAAGGTTTTTGAATACCGGTATTTTTTGAAATCAAGAATTTCGGTATTGGTATCGGTATCGCTTGTCAATTTGAAAGGGTTTTGAAACGGATAATGGTATTATAACGGTATCGGTTGCCAACCTTGCTAATAACTGATAACGGATTATATAACCCACATAGAGAGAAGTTTGCTGGACCAGTTTTAATGAAATTTTTTTGTAAAATAATAAAGTTTTCTTCACAAGGTAAATGAAAA
This sequence comes from Leucophora obtusa, assembly GCA_949987735.1. NCBI lineage: Eukaryota > Metazoa > Arthropoda > Insecta > Diptera > Anthomyiidae > Leucophora > Leucophora obtusa. The sequence goes on from OX465296.1 coordinate 88,006,738, forward strand.
ATTTCTTAAATTTGTTGAAAAATCTTCATATATTTTATGAATTTAGTTTTAATGAAACTTCTTTATTAAGTGTATGAAACTTTTAATAAATAAAATGAATATTTTCACAACATTTTATCAAAAATTCCATTAATTCAATGAAATGTTTCAATAGACGAGGCCCAGTGAAACTTCATCGGTTTTGTGCAAAAATTTATTAATATCATTCTGATAATTCTCTCAGTTAAATAATTGGTCGTTTTCCTACACTATACATATTCATATAAACAAACAAAATTTAATGCAATCGAATAAGACCAAAACTCCGATAAAATTGGATGAAATTATATCAATTCAAATATCTTTTTTATTCGTTTACCCGAGTAAAAAAAATTATATATAATCATATATGGCATATATTACAATATATAATTATACATGTCGTTATGTATATCCATATATAATTATATATGACGTTTTTTCACAAAATTTTTCCTTATATTATGCCATATAAAATTTCATCTAATTAGATATCGGCCTTCATAATATTAGATATGGCATATATAATTATATATTACATGACATGGTTGATCTTATTGCATATATAGTTATATATAGAACTATATCTTAATATATATGGTGGCATTTTAGCAATATATAATTATACATGGTATCATTTAAAAAATATATAATTATATATGGTGACAGTTAAACTAGATATTATCATATATGGTGCCATTTAAACAATATATGGTCATATATGGTACCTCATTAACAAAATCTTTAATTCAGTTCCAGATATGGTACTATATATAGTGCGATATATATTTATATATGGTGCCATTCAAACCATATATTATCATATATGGTACCATTTAAACCATATATTATTATATATGGTGCCATTTAAACAGTATATGGCCATTAGGGTTATGACTCATTTTTAACAAAAATTTTACCTATCACCACGTGATTGCCAATACTAAATTAATAATCAAAATAGTGTTTGCGGAACATTTCGGCAAAAAAACCTTCCGCACCAAATGCAATTTCTAAAAATAATTTTTGCTCGGGGATTTTGTTTAATTTACACATCGAATTATTACAAAAATTATTGTAAACGACAAAAAATGTATCCAAAAGTCCCTCCAAAAATGTTTCATAAGTTTTACAGGAAATAGCTTTTAATTAGCATCGTTTGAGTCTCATTTGTTTAAAACTTCGGAGAAATATTTTAATTAAACTAAAACCATATAGAACAAATTTCAACCCTTTTGGTGCGGGAACTTTTTTAACAGCAGCGAAAAAGTAAGATTGCGTTTCTTAATATTTTTTTATGACCTTTTTGGCTAGGGCATGTAAAATTTGATATTTGCAAAAATAATCCAAAAGTCATAACCTTAATGGCCATATATGGTACCTCATGGTCAAAATTTTTAATACAGTTCCAGATATGATAATATATGATACTATATATAGTGCCATATATATTTATACATGGTGTTATTTAAGTAATATATTACTATATATGGTGCCATTTAAACCATATCTTATCATATATGGTGCCATTTCAACAATATATGCTCATATATAGGACCTAATGAACAACATTTTTAATACAGTTTCAGATATAATAATATATGCTACTATATATGGTGCAATATATATTGATATATGGTATCATTTAAACAATATATTACCATATGTGGTGACATTTAAGCCATACATTATGATATATGGTGCCATTTCACCAACATTTTTAATACAGTTCCAGATATGGTAGTATATGCTACCATATATAGTACCATATACTTTGATATATCGTATCATTTAAACAACCCGAATAAAAATAGTTACATATAGTCATATATGTGATTAAGTTATATCTGTATAATTATACAGTTTCATCCGAAGAATGGCCCGATATATTTTTATCAATTGTTTATAAATTTTTATCTAATTGTATCAGTTTAGATCAGACCTGATTAAATTATGTGTTAATCAGATGAAAATGTATCCGATTTTTGACTTGATGCAATTTTATCGGTTTATATGTAATGGTGCCAGGTTTGATCGTAATTGGTACAATTTTATATAAATAAAATATAATTGTATCCGACAATTACCTTATACAATTGTATTAAAGTTTTAAACTGATATCAGGTCAAAATTGGGATATAACTATATAATTTTGTATACAAATATATCTATTTGGACCTAAACTGATACCATGTGATATAAACCAATAAAATTGTATCAGATCAAAAATCAGATACAATTTCATCTGATTAACACATAATTTAATCAGGTCAGATCTAAACTGATACAATAAGTTAAAAACTGATAAACAACTGATTCAATTTTATCGGGCCATTTTTCGGATCAAATGGTACATGGATGACTCTAAGTTATATATTACCATATAAAGCTCCATATTATTTTTTTAATAGCCCTAGTAAAAATGATTTTTATATAATCAGATATGATTTTTATATAATCATTTATGATTTTATACAATTATAACTTGTCGAGTATTATGAAACATATATTTTTATATGATTATATCAAAAGATATTTAATTATATAAAATTATATTAACCAGATCCACCATTTTCCGGATCAAATCATGTATGGGTTAATATAATTATATAAAAAATATATTATTTGATCCGAAAAATGGTGGATCTGGTTAATATAATTTTATATAATTAAATATCTTTTGATATAATCATATAAAAATATATGTTTCACAATACTCGACAAGTTATAATTGTATAAAATCATAAATGAATGTATAGAAATCAAATATGAATATATAAAAATCATTTTTACTAGGAAGGGAACATACCATATATGGTGCCATTTAAACAGTATATTGTCATATATGGTGCCATTTAAACAATATATGGTCATATATGGTAACTCAACTACAATATTAACTGTATTTCAGAAGCTATTAATTGCATTTCACAAATTTTAAATGTATTTCACAAATTATGGAATGTATTTCAGAAATTATTAATTGTATTTCAGAAATAATCAAATCTATTTCAAAACTTGTTGATTGTTTATCATAGTTAATAGAGAAAAATTTCTAAATTACATTTCATAATTTCTGAAATACAATTGATAATTTCTGAAATACAGTTTGGTAATTTCGGAAATACAATTAATAATTTCTGAAACAGAATTGATAAAACTGAACTTCAATTGACTAGTTCTGAAATACAATTCATAAATCTGAAAAATAATTGATAAGTTCTGAAATACAATTGATAAAATTGAAATTCAATTGATTATTTCTGAAATACAATTGATAAATTTTAAAACAATTAATACAATTGGTGTAGAGCGTCAAAACGATGTAAATAAAATTACTTTATTCAAAGATTTCAATTTAATAAAAAAATAAATATATAATTTTATAAAAAAATTTATAGAAAAAAAAATTTTAATTTTATAAAAAGAAATTCATTTTGTAAAAAAATGCATTTCGAACTCGAGACTTTCTGAGTTTAAACCTTATTTTAACAAAATATTGTAATTTTTATAAAATCAGTGCTCTGCCAGTGTATTATTTTTTGAACAGTTGGCAATATATGTCTGGGATCTTATTTAATCCCAAATAAATGGAGATCTTACGTAGTACCAAATATAATGCGGCATCTAATTTTATCTGTCATTTTTATGGATAGTTTTAGATGTCAATCCCCAAATATATTGCTGTTTCTAATTCTATGCCATTTTAATACCTAAATAAATTGCTGGATCTAATTCGATCTACAATTTATGGGAAAAATTAAGATTTTACCAAATCACTAAATATATCACTGGATTCAATTCGATCTGCAACTTACAACAACAACCGAAATATATTACTGGATCTAATTTCATCTGTTATTTTTTTCATAAATTTAGATCTTACGTAATCCCCAAATATAATCCTCGATCTTATTCGATCTGCCGTTTTCCAGATAACGTTAGATACAACTTAATCCTAAAATATATATGTGACCTTCTCCGAGAAAAGGGACCTAGTGTGTGAAAATTAAGTTTTGAGAAGAACGCATTTAAAGTTTCATAACGCATTATCACTTTAAACACACCTTCAGTTGGGAGTTGCGATTTGGTATGGTTAGGTGCCTCAACTCATTTCATCTTATTCTACACACTTTTAGGTACCAGAATCCACTCTTAAGTCCAAACCCGTTTTTTGACACACTAGGTCCCTTTTCTCGGAGAAGGTCACATATACCTACATCTACTTTTTCGTATAAATTGAGATCCAAGTTTATCCCCATATATATTGCTGGATCTAATTCGATCTGCCATTTTTCTGATAAATTTAGATCCAAGTTTATCCCCAAATATATTGCTGGATCTAATTCGATGTGCCATTTTTCGGATCAAATTAGATCTAAGTTTATCCCCAAATATATTGCTAGATCTAATTCGATCTGCCACTTTTTCGGATCAAATTAGATCTAAGTTTATCCACAAATATATTGCTGGATCTAATTCGATCTGCCAAAATTGAGATCAAATTAGATATAAGTTTATCCACAAATATATAGCTGGATCTAATTGGATCCGCCATTTTTCGGATCAAATTAGATCTAAAAATATCCCCAAATATATAGCTGGATCCGCCAATTTTCGGATCAAAATAGATCTTTACCCCCAAAGATGTCATTGGACCTCCCAATTTTGAGATATAACTTGATCTTAGTTTATCCCCATATATACAATGGGATCTAATACGATATGATTGGATACACCCAATTTTGAGATCTAATTGGATCAGCTAGATATTACAGCAGATCTTAAACAATATCAAATTGGATATGATTAGATATTGCGCGAGATCAATTTTTTTTACTCGGGTATATACAATTTGATTAATCCATTTTCCGGATTAAAATTTATGTAATTTAGTATAATGCCAAATAAAAAAAGACATGCTACCGAATAAATTTTTTTTCACGGGTAGTTACCATTACCAAGTATGTAGTTACATAACCATATATCTGGTAATGATCTTCTACACTGGGTTGCTTAACAATAGTAGAGTCCTAATATCAGTGAGCTAAATCGTTATTCATATTAAAAAAATCTACATATGCTATCAAAAATAAAAAATTTATGATGACGACTAAAACTAAGCAAAAGTTGTTGCTGATTTTAGCAGGGTGAATTGTTATTTTCAGTTAACTAAAACATAGCTAGAATTTTGTTCTTGCTGTTTTTATCTTACTATTATTTAGCAAACCAATGCTGCTAGTTTTGGCAGTTTCTTCTGCAGGGCCTCTTATAGAGTTTTTCTTATTTTTTTTTTTTTTTTAATTTTAACGTTTTCACTACCGACTTTTTGTTTGCGGATATTACCGTTATTTTGACTGCAGATTCTTGTTAAGGGTCCTCAAATTATAAAAATATGTAACATGTTTGCCCCCTCCCCCTCCTATCCACCAAAAATGACGTTCGAAAATCGATTTTTGGAACTTTTCATCCCCGTTTTAAACATTCGAATAGCCAAAAATCCTTTGGTTGATTTTTTTTCGTCATAAAACGAAGCAAATTTCAATTATCTATCTTCATTAGTTTATGAGAAACACCAAAACCCCCTTTTATGGGAGATTATGATGTATTAAAAAAATTAGACTTCATTAACAAATATCACGACTACATCGCTATGTTAAACTTAGGGTTGCCAGACGGGCTTGATTTGGCTTGATAGTCAAGCTTTTTGAATGCGTGTCAAGAATAAAGAAAAAATGCCATTTGTCAAGCTAAAACGGAATTTTAGAAATTTTTCCATCAAATTGATAAGAAAAATCAAGAAAAATTAACCATTAGCAAAAAAAAAATAGTTTTTAAATGTAGCAAGACTAATTTTTACGCATAAATTCCATGGTAGTAAAGCATAAAAAGTCTTTCTTTGAATGAAAAGGAAACGTTTGAGTTAGAAGCTAAAATACTTAGTAAAAAGATATGATTTTAGAGAAAACTCTGTTTTTTAGCCAATTGCTGTTTTAAATATAAAAAACTCGTTCTTGTCAAGGAATAATTAAGCAGAGCTGCCATTTATTTGAAAAATATCAAATTCAAAATTATACTTATATGTTGTATGCAGATTACTGCTGCCTTCGGGAAGTTTTTGAAGAATTGCCAAAGACATATCCATTGAAAACATATGGATATGTTGGACAACATTTCTTTAAAAAATGTGGTACAAAGAATGTAGAAAATCTGTATAAATTAATATCATTTACATTTTCAAGTCAATTTTGCAATTTTTTTTGCTGAATTTTAAATTGTCAAGAAAAATCAAGCCTTTTTTTTGAATGTCAAGAAAAATCAAGCTTTTTCCTCTGAATGTCAAGCTTTTTGCCAATTTCGATCTGGCAAGCCTAGTTAAACTGCTTATACATATAATGATTTCTCTTTGAAGGCCAAGAGCCACATCATATAAAAACTTATTGAAGAGAACTTTTTTGGTTATTACAACTCTCTCATTTTTAGAGACGTTATTTTCTCAGAGAAAAGGTGCTAAATTAGAGGCGTTAAAGATATATATTTTTGAAAGAGAATAGTCGTTTTGGAACTGAAAAGTTCTCTAATAAGAATAAATTATGATTTCAAAATGTGAAGGATATAAAAATTATAATATCATAATTTATGTGCGCTTAGAAATATTTTACTGATTAAAGCCTATTATCTTGTTCACTATATCCAAAAAATTCCGTTATTTTCCACAGAGTCTGTTAAATTTTTCAATAAAATTCTTTTTCCTTCCTACAAAATAGCACACTTGAAAATCTGTAATTTTTAATGGAGATTGGCAGACGTTTTCATAAATTTAAGAAAATATTAAAGGACACAGAGAAAAGAGATTCATTGTGGCAACCGAATTTTTGCCAACCGATTGGTTTAGTTGGATCTACCGATATATTTGTTTGTAGCAACAGAAATTCGGTGAATACAATAGAATTTCGGTTGAAACAATATATTTAAATTATGTCAGGAATACATTTAATTGCAACAGCTAATAATTCGGTTACTGCCACCAAACCATTCAGTTGGCAAGAAATTGGGTTGTCACAATGAATTGGTTTTCTCTGTGTATAATAAATTACAGCAGAACTTCTATTTTTTTTTAATGAATTATCCGAAAAATCAAATTCACTTCATTTGAATTGGAACTATCGGAGTTAGTTTTACTTTATTCAATTAACTAAAAAATTTGAAAATATCATTTATCCAATTCATGCATTGAATTCTTTTTTAATTGTGTAATTTATCCGATTACCCAACAACTACGCATGAAAGAAATTACCCGCGCTCTATCCAGGAAGGCAAAAATTACCCGCGATTTGGGTAATTACCCGTATTGTGGCAATTTTTTTTTCATTTAAATTCCTTAAATATCTGTATTAAAAATACATGTATTTTTTTTAGTTTAAAAATTAATAACAACTCCTTTTTCTTTTCTTTTTTAATAAAATATAAACATTTAGATTAAAAAAAAAATTTATTAAAATATAAACAAGTATTTTTATTAAAAAAGCTTGAAAATTTTACTAATATAACATGCATGTTTTAATTTTTGTGGCGTTATTGGTTGTACATCTAAAAATGACTTTAGTGTAGCTACGTCTTCTTGCATCAGAAAAAAGCAAGCAAATGGAACTGGTTCTGGAACCAGTTCCATGGAATCGGTTGCTGTGGAACCAGTTGTAGAATGGGTGTGGTTGGCTACCGATTGTAAAAAATTTTCCTGGGTACTTTTCATTCACAACCCCTTCTACTGTCGATTCTAACACCAATTATTTTTGTTTGAAATTATCCCAAAAGCAACCCCTTATATAGCTCCAAAGCGGAACCGGTTGCTCTAGAATCAGTTCTGGAACTAGTTCTGGAACTGATTCTACGTCACCCACACCTTCTATATAGGATCCCAGGAACTGGTTCCGGAACCAGTTCCATGGAATCGGTTTTAATGGAACCAGTTGTAGAATGGGTGTGGTTGGCTACCGATTGTAAAAAATTTTCCTGTGTAACTTAAAAACTTAAATATATGAAAATAAAACAAAAGTTGTTAAAAAAATAAGTAAATCTCTATACCATAAGTAAAATTTGAAAAATCTGCAAAGAATACTTTATTATTATTGATTTTATAACGTTTTTTGCTTCTCCTGTAAAATAATAAAAGTGTAGTTACGTCCGTTTGCATTTAAGGTGACGATATGTATGTTTACCCTGTAGTTTTTTTATTATTGCAAAACACTAACTGTGGGTCTCATATTGCAGGTTTAACTTTAACTTAACTACTCTCAACCAAAAAAGTCTGTAATGGCTACTGAAAAGCCCAAACCACATATTGAAAGTGCCAGTGGACAGTGGCAGTGCTGTCAAACTTTCTTCTTGAATTTCGGGAAAACGATTTAATATTTTTAAAATGTTCTTCTTCTGTTTTGTTTAAAAACAGCTCTTGTTTATTTAAAAACTTTTATAATTTCTCGGCAGTGACAAATAGAGAAGATACAAAAACCTGCTTTATCGACAAAACGTCGCACTGCGGTCGACATTGCGTTTATGTGGTTTAGGCTAAAATTTTGCTGTTATTACGGGAAATTTAACTGTTTTGAGGCCAGCGGTATTTTTTGCTAATTTTAGAAACTGTCTGCTGATCTGTAGTACAATGAAATTAGTAGAAAAAGTTAGTAGCCGCTACTAAATTTTAGTAAAATTTATGTATAGTATACTGCAATTCAAAATCGATTTGCTAAAATCAGTTAAAAAACTTACTAAAATCATAATTTTAGTACAATGAATTTAGTTTTAGTTGCAGCTACTAAATTTCAGTAAATCAATCTGCTGAAATTAGCAAAAAATTGTACTAAAAAATAAAAAACTGTAAAATCTAAAAAAAAATTAATAAAAAACTTTTTTTCTTTCGATTGTAACAAGCGTATAATTACTTCATCGTACTTGAAATTTGGAGTCAAAATTGCAAACGGTTCTCCAGTTATTGCAGTTTTATGCATTGGAGATGCAATAAAATTTTCTGGGTGTTATTTCTAAACTAAGAATATATCAATAGTAACAAATATAAACTAAACAAGAATTGTAAAAAATAAAAAAAAAAAAATATTTTTAAATTATTATATTTTTCTGCTAAATTTAGCACTCGGTTTTGAAAAATTAGTAAAATGTTTTGCTGAAATCAGCAGCGAAAATTCGTAAAAGAATCCGTAATTTGTAATAAGAGAATAGCAAAAATGATTACTAAAAATAAAAATTGTACTAATAACACAGTACAACAGCCAATCTGGGGGGTGAGAAATTCCAAGTCAGGGTGATGGTACTAGGTCAGTATAGTAAAACCCTCAAAGGGTTTGGCGTTCGTATGTGTCATTTTTTTTTATGACCTTTTAAATTTTTTCCTTATCTTGATGTTTTTTGGCTTTGTTGTAACTCGAGAACCACTTGTCCGATTTTGATGAAACAAATTTAGAAAAATTTAGAATTACAATTTCTTTAATCCGTTCATATAACATTTTTCTTTATAATCAACAGTTTTGTCGGTAAAAATAAATTTGTGGAGAAAAAAAAATATTTTTTTGCCTAAAAATTTAAATTTTTTTTTTTAAATTCATAAAAAATTTTAATTTTTAGGCAAAAAAATATTTTTTTTTCTCCACAAATTTATTTTTACCGGCAAAACTGTTGATTATAAAGAAAAATGTTATATGAACGGATTAAAGAAATTGTAATTCTAAATTTTTCTAAATTTGTTTCATCAAAATCGGACAAGTGGTTCTCGAGTTACAACTAAGCGAAAAAACATCAAGATAAGGAAAAAATTTAAAAGGTCATAAAAAAAATGACACATACGAACGCCAAACCCTTTGAGGGTTTTACTATACTGACCTAGTACCATCACCCTGACTTGGAATTTCTCACCCCCCAGACAATAATCCCAAAAATGTTCCATAGTGTAATCAGTATAAAAATAGTATAGTGCGATTGGAAACTGTTTACAAATTTTTTTACAAACTTTTTTATCTGAGTGTATAAACAAAAGAAAATGTCAAAAAAATTTACACAAAACAACAACAATTTTTTTGAGTTAACTATTAACTAAAGTTTGAACCTGAAGTATGAGACCCACCGTAAATAAAAGCCTAAAAAATAAATTAAAAAACCATGGATGGTAACCGAAACAAATGCGGTTATCGTTAGGGTAACGATATTTTAGGTTAACGGAATTTTAACGGTAACGGAATTTTAAGGGTAACGCTATTTCGGTATCGGTATTTTAAGGATAACGGTATTTGAGTTATTTCGGTAACGGTATTTTAAGGATAACTGTATTTCTGTTATTTCGGTAACGGTATTTTAAGGATAACGGTATTCCGGGTATTTCGGTAACGGTATTTTAGGGTTTAACGGTAGTCAGTTGAAAGGGTTTTGAATCGATAACGGTATTTTAGCGGTACTGCTTGCCAACCCTGAAAAAAACTACTGTCATTCATAAAGGCTCTCTTTAATTTGTATTAATTATTTCTTTACAAAAAATTATAATTGTACAAATTTTTTTTATCACTTTACAATTTTTATTAAGTTAGAATTCCTATTATAACAAAAATATCAAATATTTCCTTCACGAAGATTTTTTGAAAGAATTGTGAAAAAATATATGTATCATAAACTGTATCATGAAAATTCTCATGAGAAAGTCTCATTTGAACATTCTTTCACTTTTCTTCATTCACAGTTTTTTCTTTTCATAAGTACCCAGGTAGAAATTGCCGACGTTACAACAAAAGTTGTACTGGGAGAGCACTGTTTTTACGAAATGCCGGTACTACTTAAAACGTGCTTTGTTATTAAATGTACTGGAATAATACCAAAAAAATAAAATCCCAAGCCTGCGCCAACGTTGGGAAATAACTACGGCCAAGCGTTTATTGGTTTTATCATTTCGACAACATGGCAGTACAGTGAAAGTTAAAAATCCGACGCATTGCCAGTACATGTACTACCGCCTCCAATACCGGGCCAACATTGTGCCGTTTGTATTTTTCTACCTGGGTAGTATTATATGAACCTTCATTCATTTTATTTTCATTTCTTTTCAAGTTGTTTAAGTTTCTTATTTCATATCATGAACGAGAAGGGAAGGCATCAGGTACTCACTAACACTATCATGGAAATGAGATGTGTGTTGTAAAAGAAATGAAATATGAAAGGAAAAAGAAATAAAAAAGCTAAACACAAATAATCTTGTTCGTGAAGATGAAAAAAAAATTCACTAAATACGGTTATGATGATGCAAGAGTATCAAATGAGACCCGGGAGTACTACTGTACTTTTTCGAATCAAATAGTATCAAAAAAAGTACGATCGTATCAACTTTCCCATCCCTGATGTGCACTCGCTGTCTCATTGGCGACTAAATTAAAGAGCATAAGAATATGTGTGAATAAGTAAATTCACAATTGTGCTTTGAAATGCGCACCACTGTTGTAGTGTTTGTTTTTTTTTTTTTTTTTATTTGAACAGAAACGAAAAATATATAACTTTACCATCAGCGAGGCATCATATACAAGCAACATTAGCTCCAGTGTTGCCAAGTTGGGGGTTTCCCCCCTAAATTTAGGGGGTTTTCAACCGCTTAGTGGGATTTAAGGGGGTACCAATTTGTTAGGGGGAAATTTGGGGGGTAAGAAAATAATTTTAGGGGTAGTTTTGACTTAAAAAGCAATTGAATTTTAGAGTTCGATGATTGGTTTTGCGAAATTGATGATAGTTTTTCACATAAATTTTTATTTTTTTTAGCCTACATATTTTTGAAGTTGAAAAATTTTAGACTGTGACTAGGAACGAAAAGAAAACCAGCTAAACTATAACGAAGTTTTTTATTTTAAGAACAAAAAAATCAATTATTTGCATTTATTAAAAATAATTTGAAATAAAAACTTAGAAAATTGTTGAATTTTGGGAAAATTTATTTTAGGGGGAAGTTTTTAGCGGTAGAGCAAATTTAGGGGGTTTTTGGACAACTTAGGGGATTTGTAAAAAAAGACTTGGCAACACTGATTAGCTCAGACAGTAGAGCGTTTGCCTTACAAGCAGAAGGTTGTGTTATCGAGCCCTACTTCGACGCCAAGTAGATTATTTTTAATTCTTAATTTTTTATTAGTTTATTTGAAAAGCTATTTTTAGACACACAAGGTGTCTAAACTGTGGCAATTGGTTATTTCCAATGACAACGCCATGTTAAAGTGACGTGTCTCTTTCAAACAAAAAGGCCGATCAAGGACCGGTCCCTGCCCCCTTGGGACCTATCCTGCGTGTCACTTTGGACCGATACCTTTCCCCGTAGGGTTCTGCTTGTAAGGCAAACGCTCTACGGTTTGAGCTAATGTTGCTTATGCGTGATGGCTGGCTGATGGTAAAGTTATATATTTTTTGTTTCTGTTCAAATAAAAAAGAATAAGAAAATAAACACTGCAAGCAAATAAAAAAAAATGGAAAAGAAAAAAATAGAAAAGAAAACAACATTAAAACACACACATATAGTGGCAGTGCCTTGAATATGCCCCCGATGGACTGGTCATGGGATAGGTCCTTTGGCAGTTAACTCGTTTTTTGCGTTGGCCATAATTAAATTAAAAAATCAATTAAAAATTAGAAAATTACTTCAAAAACTCTGATAATATAAATAAAATTTTTAAAAATTCCGCTTAAGTTAAAAAGAAAAGTTAAATGAAATACCAATTGTTAGAATTAAAACAGCTTTAATATTAAAAATCGTTGAAAATACAAAACTTGAAATTTCTTAGCAAAAAATTATAGATATTTATAAAATAAGATCTAAAATAGGCAAATCGTAAAATAAATAATGTACAAAATAAACAAAAGAGTAAAATAATTAAAAAAATATTTTTAAAAATATGCCGCGAATATTGTTTTTTATTTCGGTATTGATCAAGATTTTTAAAAGCAACAGTGAAAATAACGGATCAGAAAATACTTAGAAAATTAATTCATTTTATTTTGTTCATATTTGTACTAATTTAGTAATATGCCTTTGGTTGACCGGTCACGGGATAGGTCCCTGGAGGGTAATTGACTCCTCATTCCCCGTAGGGTAGTATCGCCCACTAGTTAACCCAATGCACAAGCTTTTACCGTTTACTTCAAAGTCGAACGATATAAAATATAAATTGATTAATTTTTCCCGTTTTTTTTTTGTTTACTGGGGAAGTTTATAAAACTTAAAAAAACCCGTTATTTTAAGTTAAGTGTGCTCCTTCACTTTTTGTGTAAAGTTCAATAAAATGAGAGTAAGCACAAGATCCTCTACCTAATTGACAAAATTAACCAAAAGTACGGGAACGCACAAAATCACTTTTCTAACCCAAAACTATTTAATTAAAATGCGTATAGTTTTAGTCTCAAACATCGCACAGAAATACATATTTTTTGCATTTAAAAGATTTTTTGACTTCGTTCAGTTAATTTTTATATATAGAAGTTTTATTTTGTGTATTTCTTTGCTTAACTAAAATTTAGAATTTTCACAATGCTGTTATTTGTTTATCATTGCACCAGCTGTCCCTTTTACAAATTTTTTCAAAATATGTGTAGGAACGGAATAATATCGGTAAAGGCCTAAAAGTTTTTAAAACTTGTTTAATATTACAACTAAGAATGGCTAATAACCATAAATGAAAATTCAATTTCTAACGCATTTTCTAAGTTCTAAACTAAATTATATATTTCAAGTGTAATTTGATTTCTAGGTGATTTTAACTTTCAAAAATTTCAGTTTTTTGTCAATATTTAAAATTTTATGTAATCCGTTTGTGATATGGAGTATATTATTTTATCCATTTTCTGCCAAGCATGGATTCCATGCGAATTTTCTGACAAAACTTCGTAGAAGGATAGGTAGACGTGTCTTGAGAGATTTGTTGTTTTATACCAACAATTAAACAATTTAAATACTGTATCTCATAGTTTTGTTACTTGATTTTAACAGTGAAATTACATAATAAGTACTTTTTTCAAAAACTGCTATTTTTCTTCATCAGGATATTCTCCTAACAAATACTTCACAGAGTTTTTGCTTTCTAAGACCTCTACACTTTCAGGAATGAAAAGACGATCGTTTCGGGGATTTTCCAGGTCCCCTTCTTCAGTTTTCTTTAGAAAGTGGTGGCAATAGTGCAATGCAAATTGAAACATCAAAATTTCATATTAAACGTAGTCTGCTATATCAACGAAATGAGAATGGAGCAAACAATAAAATATGTTTTCGAAGTCTCTGCAAAGACGTAACCAACAATAGAAATATTATGAAAGTTTTTTGTTTTTGTATTTCGTACCGTGTCGAACTGAATTAATAAATTTCTAATTAATCAATAAAAAGGTCGAAAAAACAATTTTTATTTTTTGAATAAAAATTAAAAACCAACATAATGAAATTATATTTTAATACTTTTTGGACAAATTTTTAATTTATTTGTGCGGTTTCCTTGTTCGATATTAGTTTTAAAATGTCCCAGCAAAAAAAAAAATGGATGTAATGCTTTACAAACTACTTCTTTCACTACTTTACAAGTATCCATGAGTGTATTTTTACTACTTTTTTAGAAGTTATTCTGAACAACATCAACAAATCGCTTCTTTCATTGTTTCTAAAGTATCCGTTAGTATATTTTTACAGCTTTTTTAGAATTACTTCTGAATAACATCCTAAAAATCACTTAAGTATTGCTTCTAAAGAGTAATTGCTCTAAAAGTGATCGTAAAAAGGGATTTTCGTATCATTTGCCATTTCCAATATGTTTTCCCATTTTTTTCTTATTCTATTAATTTTTTTTTTAATATATATAATTAATTTATTCTAATTCAATAGTTTCTTTAATTTTTAAAAATATGTATACACTACGTTTCATAACTATAGCCGCACTATAAAACAGCTGATATGTGAGGTTCTGAATAATTTAGACATACAAAAGACCTTATGACTAAAAGTTATATCCAAAATACATATATTTCCAAAAAATAATAAAAACATTTTGATACTACCGATTTTCTGTAAAAAATTACATAATGCAATTCCGTAGGTATTCTAGATTCATCTCTTATCCCGGAAATATATGGGACATTCCATAGATATAGTATTTTCAGTTTGAAAGCATCCCTGAGTAAGTGGATTTTTAAGACCTAATACATTGCCAGGTTGAAAAATCAGATTTTGTGAACATTTTTTCTCAAAAAAATATACGAATTTCTCTTCCAAATTTAAGCATACTCCAATGATCTCATCCGTGACACACAAAAACAACAAAGCAAGCTTTCCTGTTACAATGAAATATACCCCGAACCACTAACAAATAACCCCGAAATGAATGTTTAGAAAGCCAAAATTTCTTCTTCATATGGATCCAATAGTTATTAAAAGGGCAAGGAATTTCATGCACTTAAAAATGGAAAATATGCGCCTAAAATATGCGGTTAAAAAAGAAAAATATGCATTGAAAACATAAGAAATATGCACTAAAACTATTATTTTTGCAAAAATAATGCACCTTAAAACTTAAAAATATATTTAAACAGACACAGTACCTACTCGAAGATTTTCCATAGGTCAATAAGGTTTTTAAGAATGTTTATTTTGATTGAATGAAAATATGAAAACGTATAAAATTTTTATATTTTTTTACAAAATAAAAAATGCTCCTAAAAATTAAAAATATGCACGAATATGCATTAAATAGCACAAAATATGCATTAAAAAGGCACCAAATATGCATTTAAAGTCAAAATATGCAAAAACATGCATTTATGACAAAATATGCAAAAATATGCAACTACAAATCGATGCCATTGTGTTCTAAATTTGATGATTCGGATAAATATTTAGTCCATATTAGTTTTGGACTATCGAGAAAAAACATGCATTTGCATGGAATTCCTTGCCCTAGTTATTAGTATTTCAATCGATTTTAACAGCGTTTATGCGATGAATGGAAGAAACTCCACAATTTATAATTTTATTTACTTCGTTGTGGAAGAACTACTTTTTTGTTGGGGTTTTATTACAATTTTATAGATTATCGGAAAGGTTAAATATTAAAAGTAAATTACATCATTATATTTTGATTTGCAATGGAATGCGCCATTCCAATATGATCTTAGACTAATTTCAAAGCGCAACAATAATTTCAAGCACGATGGTTCCAACGCGAAATGAAAGTAAAATTCCGGAGGATTTTGCAAGGTTAGCTCGGTTTTTTATTTTATGACCTCTTAAAATATCTGTGTGGCGCGAAAGCCCAAAAATGTTAAAATTAGGAGCTCTCTCGCGTTCACGAATAAGTTAAATTTCAACTGTTCTTTTCGGTTCTTTTATTTTATTCGGAATTATCAAACAAACCACTGACATAAAGTGTGTTTGCGTACCCGAAAATTTGTACAAATTCGTACAAATTTGTACAAGTTTTTACTGGAAGGTGTTTGTTTACACAATTACTCAGTAAGGAGAGAGGAAAAATAGAGGGTAAAGTGACAATTCAATACCAGAGAACTTACAAGTTTTTACTGGATGAATTTTTGCTAGTAAGAATTTGTAAGAAAAAAAACATATGATTTAAAACATATGATTGAAGAAACAAAACATTTGTCTAAATAATTTTAAAATAATTTTTTTTAAATAAAAAATATTTAAATATAAGCTTATTTACGATGGAAGGAGTAAGTAAGTGATCATTTTATTAGGTTTTATTTATTAATCCAATAATTTGAATAGGTTTATTTCGCAATCAGCTATTTTAATAACTGTTGCCAATTTAGCTATTTTCTCGGCAAATCTAGCGATACTTCAACTCGTTTAGCGGGGTAAATTTCAATCATTTCTAGTAATTTTAAATTTGTAATGACTGACGTTGTGATAATAAGATATTAATCTTGCAACATTAGGATGCTCGAAATAAATAAATTAAATTAAAATATAATTTAGCTATTAGCGGGAAAACTAGCGATTTTTTCTTTTTAAGACAGTCTTCACATTTCCTTAGCATTTTTTACATTTATTTCCTTTACAGAATTTTTGAATCATTATTATTCAGCATTTATCGGTAAATTTTTATGGAAAACAAAAAAGTTCGAAAAATTTGGCGATGTATCAATAATTTTTTAAGAAAGTTTTAAGAAGTTTGAAAAATATAGCTATTTTTGTGAAATTTTTCAACAGAACCTAAAAAGTTCGTGCAATTTAGGGATTTATCGCTATTTCATTTTTTTTATAATTTAGATATTTTCTAGTGATTTTTCAGTTTTATTTAGCGATATTTTTAGGGAAGAAGTTGGCAGCAGTAATTTACTAATTCTTACAATTTTTGTGTTTGCGTACATTTTTAGATATTTTTCTTTTGGAGAGTAAATTTTGCCTTACTCTCTGTAAATTTGTTACTGAGTAATTTTTACTGGACTTTACTGGAAAAGTACCCAAACACACCTATAATATAATCTTATACAGATAAAACAAAGCAGTAAAGAAATTGTTATATATTCAAAAGTTAATTTGTTTAAATTTAATTGAGTTGAATACAAATTATGAACTCTCCTGCTACAATCAACAGAAATATTTGCTAGAAAATAGTAGACTGCTTTCTGCAGTGTAGATTTTATTCGCATTAAGAAAACCAAAAAGAAAAACTAAAAATTTAAAATTCTTTGTGATTGTTTAGTCGACTAATTTCCATGAAATTTTTGGCTGATTTCAGCAGCGTAAATTTTCATTTTCGATTAACTAAAATAAGGCTGAAATTTTGTAAATTTAACAGATTTTTTCTTGCTGTTTGTATCTTTCTAATGTTTAGCAAACGGATTCTGTTGGATTCGGCTGTTTTTTTAGCAAGAATTTTTAAAGAATTTTATATTAGTGTATGAACAACTGAAAAAATTTCCCGAATGAACGAGTGAACTAGAAGAACACACTAGTTTAAAAATAAAATTTATTGAAATGAATTGTGAAATGTGCTAGTGCATTGTGTTAGAATTAGGAAAATAGAATAGATTTCGACAATTTTTAACACCAAACTGCTAATAACAAACAATATGAATAAAAAGCAACTGATACTGCGTCATTGGGCGGAGAACGTGATTATAATAGACACATGTTTCAAGAGGCCATCAAGTTAAAAACCGAGCTGGATTTGCAAAACACTGAGGGTTTTGTTTTAGCAACAGTGTACTTTCATTTCGCGTTTGAAACATTGATTCTGACCGCGATGATCATTTTGCAGGATCTTCTAAAACCGCAGAATCTAGTTTTATTAAATATTCTCTATATATAAAAGAATAACGTGACTGACTGACTGACTGACTGACTCAACATCGCCCAGCCCAAACCGCTGAAGCTAGGAAGTTGAAATTTGGTATCTAGGTTCCTCTTTCGGGGTAGACGTCCGCTAAGGCGGGATTTTTGGAAATTCCTACCGAAACGGGCAAAAAGGGGGAAAGTGTCCCCCTTGACGGCCTGCCAAAACCCCTTTGGCTAGAAAGCTGAAATTTAAGATATGTGTTCCTTGGAGTAGGGGCTAACTTTTCTGGAAAGTACTTTCTAGAATTTTGGACAGGGACGTTGTAAAAATGGGGGTTAAAAAGGGGAAAAAGGCCCCCCTTGACGGCCTGCCCAAACCGCTGGAGGTAGGAAGTTGAAATTTGGTATAAAGGTTCCTCCACTATCGTAGACATCCACCAAGACGGGAGTTTTGGAAATTTTTACAGGGACGGGCAAAAAGGGTAAAAAGTCTCCCCCTTGACGGCCTGCTCAAACTGCTGGAGCTATATAGTTGAAATTTGGTATGTGGTTCCTCGACCGGGGTAGACGTCCGTTGAGACGGCATTTTTGGAAATTCTTATCGGGAGGGGCAAAAAGGGGACAAAAAAAGTACCTTTTTCCAAAAAAGTACCTTTTCCCAAAAAAAGTACCTTTTCCCAAAAAAAGAACCTTTTTCCCAAAAAAGTACCTTTTTCCAAAAAAAAGTACCTTTTTCCAAAAAAAGTACCTTTTTCCAAAAAAAAGTACCTTTTTCCAAAAAAAGTAAATTTTTCCAAAAAAAGTACCTTTTTCCAAAAAAAGTACCTTTTTCCAAAAAAAAGTACCTTTTTCAAAAAAAAGTACCTTTTTCCAAAAAAAGTACCTTTTTCCAAAAAAAATTCCTTTTTCCAAAAAAAGTACCTTTTTCCAAAAAAAAGTACCTTTTTCCAAAAAAAGTACCTTTTTCCAAAAAAAGTACCTTTTTTCAAAAAAAGTACCTTTTTCCAAAAAAAGTCCCTTTTCCCGAAAAAGTACCTTTTTCCAAAAAAAGTACCTTTTTCCAAAAAAAGTACCTTTTTCCAAAAAAAAATTCCTTTTTCAAAAAAAGTACCTTTTTCAAAAAAAGTACCTTTTTCAAAAAAAAGTACCTTTTTCCAAAAAAAAGTACCTTTTTCCAAAAAATGTACCTTTTTCTAAAAAAATGTACCTTTTCCAAAAAAAAGTACCTTTTTCAAAAAAAGTACCTTTTCCCAAAAAACATACATTTTTCCAAAAAAATACCTTTTTCAAAAAAAGTACCTTTTCCAAAAAAAAGTACCTTTTCCCAAAAGAGTACCTTTTTCTAAAAAAATGTTCCTTTTCCCAAAAAACATACATTTTTTCAAAAAAATAACTTTTCCAACAAAAGTACAAAAAAAGTACTTTGTAAAAACAAAGTATCTTTTTAAAAAAAATTTCGTTTTTCCAAAAAGTACCATTTAAAATAATATATAATTTCAAAAAAACTACTTTTTTCCCTCCCCCACGGATATCTCCACTAAAACAAGGTTTCTTGATATTCGGCATAGACGTGCGCTAAGACGGGATTTTTGGAAATTCCTACCGGAACGGGCAAAAAGGGGAAAAGTCTCCCCATAAACAGTCTCACAAATTTGAAAAGTGCCTGCCCAAACCACTGGAGGTAAGAAGTTGAAATTTGGTATAAAGGTTCCTCCACTGTAGTAGACATCGACTAAGTTTGTTATTTTGGAATTCCCTACAGGATATCCCAAAAGGAAACTCGGTATGTGAGTTCCTCCTTCTGTGTAGGCGTCCGCTTAGACGGAATTTTTGAAATTCCTATCGGGAGGGGAAATAAGGTAAAAGTCTCCTCCTGACGGCTTGCCCAATCCCTTTTGGCCAACCTAAAATTTTAAATATGTATTCCTTGGAGTAGGACTAACTCACCGGCAACGTAATTTTTCTATTTTGGAACAGGAACATAGTAAAAATGGTGATTGAAAGGGAAAAATGTCCCCACTAACGGCCTGCCCAAACCGCTTAGGCAATGCAGTTGAAATTTGGTATGAATGTTCCTCATCCATCGCAGATAGCCGCGAAGATGGAATATTTGTAAATTCCTAAAGGGAGGGGCAAAAAGAAGAAAAGCCTCACCTTGGGGGCCGGTAAAAACTCCTTCGGCTAGAAACCTGAAGCTTAAAATGTGGGTCCCTGGAGTGAGGGCTAACTTATTAGAAAGATACTTTTTTGAATTTTGGACAGGGTCGTTATAAAATGGGGGCTCAAAAAGGGAAAGTTGCCCCTTAACGACCTGTCCAAACTGCTGGAACTAGGAAGCTGAAATTCGGTACTTAGGTTCCTCTCAGCCTGCTCAAACTGCTGGAACTAGGAAGCTGGAATTCCCTGTCGATGGATTTTCGGAAATTCCTACCGAGAGGGGCACAAATAGTAAAAGTTGGCTAGAAACCTGAAATGTAAAACATATGTTACTTGGAGTATGTGGTCACTTACCGGGAAAGTGCTTTTTGGACAGGGACATTGCAAAAATGGGGATTAATGAAGCGAAAAGTGCCGCTTAAAGGCCTGCCCAAACCGCTGGAGGTAGGAAGTTGAAATTTGGTATTAAAGTTCCTCCTCTATTGTAGACATCCGCTAAGATGAGATTTTTGGAAATTTCTACAGGTAGGGTCAAAAACAGGAAAAGTCTCCCCCTTAACGGCCTGGCCAAACTGCTGGAACAAGGGTGCTTAAATTCGGTATTTGGGTTCCTTCTCCAGCGTTGACGTCCCCTAAGATGGTATTTTTGGAAATTCATACCGGGAGGGGTAAAAAGGGAAAAAACTTCCCCCTTGACGGCCTGGCCAAACTGCTGGATATAGAGACCTAAAATTATGTATGTAGTAGGTTCCTCCTCCAACGCAGACGTCCTCTAAGACGGAATTTTTTGAAATTCCTACCGGGAGGGGTAAAAACGGAATAATTCTCCCCCTTGATGGCCTAACCGAACCCTTCGGCTAGAAACCTGTAATATATAATATGTTTTCCTTGGAGTATGGGCTAACTTATCGACAAGGCATTTCTAGGACTTTGGACAGGAACGTGGTAAAAATGGTGGTTCAAAAGGGGAAAATTGCCCCCCCCCCTTAACGTCTGCGTCTTTAGCTAGAAACCTAAAACTTAAAGAACAAGTGTATATGAAACACTAAAATTAAGAAACTAAATAGGAAACGAGTGGAATTGAAACACTACACAAGTGGAATGAAATGGATATAAACGTTGAACGAGTGGAATTGAAATTATAGACAATGCAAATGGATTGGAAGAGGGAATTACGTCTTCAAACACTATCAACGGAATATGAAACTTATGTAGCATTGAAACATACTCTCCAAAAAGTTAAACAAATTTTCTGAAAGAGAAAAAACCTTAGAAAAGGAATGGAACTTATATATTCCGATATTTAAACTTCATGTAACGAAGCACCGGTGGAAGAAACCGACGCAGTAAATTTTCCAACTGAATTTGTGAATTTACTTGAATTGCCAGGTCTACCTTTACATAAACTGGAATTAAAAAAAAAACTTTAAGACACGCTAACAACGTAGCGGGCTTTGCCCGCTATTTTTAATATTATAAAATGCTTTCCAACCCTGCTTTACGTTATTTATTTTCATTCAAAACACAAATGAACAAAGCTACTTTCAGGTCTATCTACCTAAGTTCGCACTTTACCAAATTATCTTAAAATACACACGTATATTGCAATTTATTATGGATTCATTACTAACAATCCACTTTCATGAGAAAAAGTGATCAAATATTTATTTATTTTAAACCCATTGTTGTGCAGAATTATTTATTTGTGGTGGCTGGGTGAAGGATTTTATTATAAAAACTGTACTTTAAATAAAAAGCGAATTTAAAAAAAATTGTCGGGGGGGGGCGCAGCTGGGTGAAGGCTTTAAATAAAAAAACTTTAAATAAAAAAACGAATTTAATAAAAATTGTGGGGGGCGCAGCCCCCCGGGGGGGAGGGCACAGCCCCCCCCCTTAACCTTTAAGGCACCCTAACAACGTAGCGGGCTGCGCCCGCTAGTATTTATATATGTAGGTATTTAATTTACAGTCACTTCCAGAATAAATTTCTTGTTTCTCCTAAAGTACGCTTTTTCATGGACAGTTAATAATTTTAATTTTAAAAAAATTATGAAAAGCCAACATTATAATGCTTAACTTAGGGTGGAAAAAATTGTAAAATGTCGAATTATGCCAAATTATCACCCTATAGTAACAGCTTGTGTCTGCTAGCAGGAAACCTGTAATTTATAAGGAAAACAAAATGTTAATTTATCAATTTTATGTTGATCTTATAATAAATACGACGAAAACTTTTAGTAGTAACAATAAAAAATAGCCAATGATTTACAATGCATTAATAAATAAATAAATAATTCTATCTTTAGCTGTGTTTTCGACTTAACTATATCTGTTAACTCATAAAAAATTGAAAGTGCATAAAAACGCGTTTAAGATGAAAGCTAACATATTCTTCGTGAACTTTTTATTTAAGTGTATGTGTAATCTCTTTTTTTACTACGTAATTTAAATAAATAGAGGACATATATATATATGCACGTTAACTTTCAACACCGATAACTACACTGTGCTAGTTGAAAAATCCAGCAAGCGGGGGACTCGGTGGGTAAACCTAATTCGAGTACCCTGAATCCAGTGATGCTAGCCAGTTTTTTAGATTATCTCTTGAAAAAAGATATTTGTGTTTGAAAATTCTGGGTCCAAGGACCCCAAAATTTATCGATTTATCTAACTTTTGGACCATTTTTTTACCCAGGTTGTTTGCTAAATCCCCAGTCAGCTTTGGGTGAAAAATTATCAAAATCGGTGCAGCGGTTCAAAAGTTCTGAGTGAAAATGTGAGGACACTTCGAAATTTTCCATACAAAATTGTACATTTTAATGCTTCGTTAAATGAACTGAAATTTGTATAGAAGTGAAAAATTTGCATAAAGGTTTTTATGGTGTCCTCTCATTTTTAGTCACAACTTATGAACGGCAAGACCGATTTTGGATATTTTTAACACCAATTTTAGAGTAACCCAGCAAAACCTTGGTAATGACTGGTCATTACTACATGCATTACTTAGATCTCATATCTCATTACCCGTTGAATTACTTTTAAACTGAATGTAATGAGTTACCGATAATTATACCCCACACATTACTATTTCACAATAGCTGAAACCAATAATATATGTTCTAAATCATTAAAAACCATAACTATGGCGTAGCCTAGTGGTTATCGTTTTTGCCTGACAGACATGAGGATCGCTGCTCAACTCGTGTTAGCTTCCATTGTTGTTTTTTTTTTGTAATTTATATTAAACATCTATTTATAGAAATGTTGATGTTCATTAAGCAGTATTTAATAACAACAAGTTTTGTGAAAAATAGACATGTATAACAGTTGCCACAATAAATGTGTACATAAGTTAAAGCATTAAAATACATAGTGATGCCGTGGTCTAATGCTTAGAGTGTTTGTCTGACAATCGTGGGGTACGCTGATCAATACGTGTCAGCTCCTATTGGTTTTTAAATTTTTATATTTTTTTAAATCTATATTCAACATCTATTTATAGAACAGCTGATAAACTACTTACAGGTAACATCAGTGTAATGACTTTCCTCCAATGACATCACCATGTTAAAATAAGTAGTTTAGTAATTAAAAGGTAACTAGTGAACACTTAAGATTTCAATACCTAAAACTCATTACATGGTAATGAAAGGTTTTGCTGGGAACAAACAATTTATCAAAAAATTAACGGTAAACAAATTAAAAAATCGAGTGTTCAGGGGTGCTTGAAACCATAATTTTTAAACTGAAATATCTTTTTTTTAAGAGCTAACCTAGAAAAACGGCTAGCACCACTAGATTCAGCGTACCCGAATTAGTTTTACCCACTGGGTGCCCCATCTGTCGGGAAAAAGTCTTCTTTTCGTGCACAGTGTTATCAACGTTGAAAACTCAACATTTTTACATTTTCACATCTAGCGTAACTTATTCGCGTTACTTTCTAAAAACTTTAGCTGGCGTACTTTCGATTATAACGGAACAATTATAAACATAACCTTTTCAAAAATTTTTTATACTACAATCGGTTTAACGTAGATTTGCTTTAAATACTTAACGTTAATAGGCATGAAACAAAATACAGCTTTTGACATTTTGAAAGTTCATGTAAATTCATGTTTGTTATCGTTAGCAAAAAAAGAATGTTAACAAAATATCTGCGATCAACAAATTTTCAGTAAAATGGCATCGATTTGTTAATGCTTGTTTTTTTTTTCATATTTTGCTGCATATGCATGTTTTTAAAATATTTTCCCAGCAAAAACTTGGTAATGACTGGTCATTACAACATGCATTACTTAGATCTCATATCTCATTACCCTTTGAATTACTTTTAAACTGAATGTAATGAGTTACCGGTAATTATACCCCACACATTACTATTTCACAATAGCTGAAACAAATAATATATGTTCTAAATCATTAAAAACCATAACTATGGCGTAGCCTAGCGTTAGCGTTTTTGCCTGACAGACATGAGGATCGCTGATCAACTCGTGTTAGCTTCCATTGTATTTTCTTTTTTTGTAATTTATATTAAACATCTATTTATAGAAATGTTGATGTTCATTAAGCAGTATTTAATAACAACAAGTTTTGTGAAAAATAGACATGTATAACAACTGCCACAATAAATGTGTACATCCGTTAAGCATCATAGCGATGTCGTAGTGTAATGGTTAGAGTGTTTGCCTGACAACCGTGAGGTACGCTGATCAATTCGTGTCAGCTCCTATTAGTTTTTAAATTTTTATACTTTTTTAAATTTATATTCAACATCTATTTATAGAACAGTTGATAAACTACTTACAGGTAACGTCAGTGTAATTACTTTCCTCCAATGACATCACCATGTTAAAATAAGTAGTTTAGTAATTAAAAGGTAACTAGTAAACACTTAAGATTTCAATACCTAAAGCTCATTACATGGTAATGAAAGGTTTTGCTGGGTTGTTGCATATTGTGGTATAAATACATATTTTTTTGCATTATTTACTAAAAACGAATATTTTTTAGCATACTTTTTGGTATTTACTTAAACTATAAACCGTGTTTTTGCCTATACACTGTAAAAAAAATATTTTTAAAATTTCTAAATATCATGTTAGGATTTGCACTTTAGGTAGAACAATATTCTATTCTGATTTCTAAATGTTTCTCAAAATTTTTTTGATCCCGAATACAAAAATATCAAACATAAATCAATTTCTGACGATGATTAATGGCAATTTTCCATGTTTAAACTACTTTTAAAGACAAATATTGAATACTAAAACTGAATTGATAATATCAAAAAAGTTGGAAAAATCAATAATAAATGCATATTTTCAAATTTTAAATACATATTTTTTAAATTTTAAGTGCATATTTTTTGATTTTAATCATACCCCAGCAAAACCTTGGTAATATATGGGTACTACTATGCGTATTACCTGGTATGTAATATATAAACCGCTTACCCTTGCATTACTTGTAATACGAAATTCATACGTTTGAATGTTTTATTGGTATAAATAATTCGTTTTTATAGAAAATTTTAGAAATTCTATTTTTTGAATTTGAAATTGATATTCGGTTTAAAGAATTAAAATTTAAACAAAATGGTTTTAAAAACTCCTTACACGTAAGTTCAGAATAACATGTTACTAGGTAAGGAGTTACCTCGATGGGCATGCCCTTGTTAAAATAATAGCTTTAGTAATAGAAAAGTAAGAGGTTACCTACCCTTATTTCTTCTTACCATTTTGCTGGGACATACATCTTATGTACATAAAACACGATTATAAATGCATGAATATACGAGCCCTAGTAAAAATAGGCCTTTTTTTAATCACTGGATTTATTTTTAGAGTAATTTTATTTTGTTAGAAAATCCACATTTTGTTTCTTAATTTTCAAAATTTAATATTTTTATCCAAATTCTACACTAATTTGCTAAGATAATGTGAAAGAAAAATTTTTAATTTCTCGAAAACGCAATTTCTGGAATTAAATTAAGCTAAAGCCAAAACGGATTTATTTTATTTATAAATGTATTTTGGATTTAGCTTAATTCAATTCCGGTGTTCACATTTTTACAAAATTTAATGATTTTCTTTCACATTATATACATATATGGGTATTCCATCTCAAATCGACCAATGGTTGGACTCGACCCCTTCGATTTGGATGAATTTTGGTCAGAACTTTTCTTTCATCATATAACGAAGTTTTACCAAAGGAAAAAAATTAAAATTTTTTTTTCAAAAGTCATGCAATATTTAAAATTTCAAAAAATTTCATAATTTCAAACCTATTTTTTTTTGTTCAATCAAAAATCTCAAATCTCAAAATCTCATCTCAAAAGATCCTGAAAATTTCAAGACGGCGTTTTTTTTAAACATATGAATTTTAAAATTTTTTTATTGTCTTTTTTTAAGTTAAATCCTAATACAATAAAATTAAACAAATATCCAATTTTGAAATTTTGAGCATAAACAACAAATTGAAGGCTTTAGAAGCACAGAAAAATGTTTAAATCGAAATTACGCTTTTATTTTTTTGGTAATAGTTGTAAAACAAATAAGCTAAGAAATGTATACATAAATGGAAGAGTGTGCCATTTCTTACCTTATTTGTTTTTCAACTACTACCAAAAAATAAAAGCATAATTTCGATTTAAAAATTTTCCTGTGCTCTAAAGCCTTCAATTTGTTGTTTATTGCTCAAATTTCAAAATTGGATATTTTTTTAATTTTATTGTATTAAGATTCAACTAAAAAAAAGAATAAAAAAACTAAAAAATTCATATCTTTTTTAAAAAAAAAACGCCCTCTTGAAAATTTCAGGATATTTTGAGATCAGTTAGAGGTTTTATTTAAAAAAAAATGAGCAAAAAAATAGGTTTTTGAATTTTTAAAATTGAAAATTTTTAATTTTTCAATATTTTTTTCAATACGGCTAAATATCCTCTTTAAAACGAGCTAAGAACCATTTTTGTAGCTATTAGAGTTTTCGAGAAATTCAAAAAATAACCTCGTAACCATGCGTGGCTCCAGGGGGGAGGGGGGGAAATAGGGAAATTTCGACCCCCTCAGCGAAATCGAAAAAGGAAAAAAAAAGGAAAAAAGGAAAAGGAGGGAAAAAGGAGAGGAAAAGAAGAGAAAAAAGGAAAAAGAGGGAAAAAGGAGAGAAAAAAATAGGAGAAAAAAAGGATAAAGTGAAAGAAATACAAATTTGTTATGAATAATAATATGAAATATAAAATTTTTTCCTTATTTTCATTTAACCAGTCGTCATTTATAAAATCTCAATAGATATTTTAACAAATTCATTAAAAAACTGATGATTTTGATTATAAAAAAATTAAATTTTGTGAAGAAATGTTGTTAAAAGATTTAAATTTCAAATTAGATTTTAAAAATTGGATGTAGATCAATTTCGTTTGAAATTTTTCTAATTTCAAATGACAAAAAGAAATTTCATTTTAAAATTTCGCATTTTTTAATACAAAATTCCAATTTTAATTGAAAAATTTTAAATAAAAATAAACGCCCTTACTATTTAAATTTTCCAAATGTATATTTTTGTTGACTTTAGTTAAAATTTTGGGTGGCAGCATGCTTTGACCTAGTTTATTTTTGGAGCATTCTGATTGGTTAATTTATTTTCAACCAATCAAAATATTTGAAAATGTAAATATTTCTTTAGGATTTTCATACACAAAATGAACAAAGCCATTTAAATATAAAGTCGACTTTAAAAGTAAAATACTGTTTGGTAGTAAAGCACCGTAAGTTGTTCGGATTTCACGTGAAAAAAATTGTTATATCCTCCATATAAAAAAAATGATAATTTTCCACGACAATGAATTTCACGTGAAAACTTTTCACATTTTTTGTATATTGTGATTGTGTCTTTGATATAAAATTGAAAAATTGTACATTTTTATAATTTAAATTAAAATTTGAGTAAAATTAAAGTTCGAGTAAAATTTTTACACGTGAAAAACCACTTACGGTGCTTTTGGGAAAAAGACTAAATTTTATTTTGAATTTTTTTCATTAAAATTACAGAACTGAACTTCTAATGGAATTTTCTAAATTTGAAGTGGTAAATGCTACTATATTTTAGAATTTTCTCATTTCGAAATAAAAAATCGAAATTTCTCTTAAAATTTAAGTTCAAATTAGACAAATTCCAAATAGAATTCACAATTAATTTCACTTGAAATTCTCTAAATTTCATTCGGAAAGATATGGTGAAGTTCTTTTTTAGGTCTTTCCAAAGGATCGTATTGAACTTATTCTAGTCTGTCTTTCGGAAATCCTGAGTATACATGTTGATATCGTAGAGTATATAGTTATGTTCCTGAAATAATTTCTTTTGAAATACTCAATTTTTGATTGCTTGCGAGTAATTGACTAGCGTTAGATCCTGCACTTCCTCCCAACCTGCAAAGTGTTTTAACTTTAAAATACGGAATGTTGGTGTAGCGTCAAAGCAAAATTGGCCAGTAATTCTTTTTGTTAATAACGACATCTGACTCCCACAGCTATACCAAAACCGATATGAAAATTTAATTATACAAAGTTTTCCAAATGTTGATCACGAACCCCTGAGCGTCCCTAATCGCATCCTAGGAGGTCTGCGAAACATTCCGAAAAAATAATTAAAAAACAAGAATTTTTTAAATATTAGAAGTTTTTAGTTAAAATTTATAACTGAAGTATAAAAAATCAGCTTCTAATAAATAAAGTGAATATAAAAATAATGAAAATAATTTCAAAACTTTTCAGGAAATATTAACTTTTTGTATTGTTGTTAAAAAGTAATCTCTGAGTTAAATCCTTGTAATCATCTCAATCACAGTTTGAGGACTTTTCAGACTCCGGCGACGTTTTTCGTAAAATTTTCAAAGTTTAATTTAATGAAATCCGCGATTTAAATCGTCATATGTATATCGAAAAATGGATTCTTTAAAATTTCTGAAAAAATATATGCGGTGTGTTTGATTAGTCGAAATTCGTACTACTTTTACTACAATTGGAAAGTTTTGTTTACTTTTTGTATTGAAATTTTGCAGCTGTAGTAAAAGTAGTAACTTGTAGTAAGTAAACGAACTCGTTTATGTTGTTCCTCATTACTTTATTTTTGCCTTTACGAAATCTTATACTGGCACTCTTATTGGGTCTTTTTTCATACAAATGCTGAGAAATCGAACTGTTTTTTTTTTTTATTTAATATGATAATGATATTTGACAGTGTCATTGATAAAAAACTAAGAACTAATACAAAAATATTAAAAGGCTACGATAAAGTATCGCGAACCGCGTATTAAGATAAAATGGCTTTAGACCTTTGATAACGATAAATGGTTAAAGTTCATTTCAAAATAGTAACTAGTATTCACGTGGCTCAATCATGGCTTCAATTATAAAAGGATAGAAACAATTAATTAATTGTAGAAAACTACTCAAAAATTTTAATTTTTTTTTAATAAATCAGAAATTATCGAATTAAAGAATGAGTTGCAGACCAACTTCAGGCACGCTTTCAGAAGCTTTAAAGTTATATATCAACCAGTCACATAGCTAAAATAATACAAAAGTTAGACCCAAATATGTACGGAAAGTCTATAGCCAATTTGATAATTTTCCCCAAATTGAACACCAATTTTAGCTATACAAAGTATTCCAAGTTATAGCAAGATTCATACAATTCAAATAGAGTGCGGAAATTTCAATTGTTGATTTTATATGTTATTATACCCTACACCACTATGTGGTCAGGGTATTACAAGTTTGTGCTGATGTTTGTAACACCAAAAAATATTGGTCGTAGACCCACCTTATAGTATACCGATCGGTTCAGAATTTTTTTTTATTTCGATTTAACGATGTCCGTCTGTCCGTCCGTCTGTCTGTCTGTCCATGCAATCTTGTGCGCACTCTACAGGTCGCAACTATTAAGATATTTTGATGAAATTTGGTACGCAGACCTATGTTGGCCCAAGGACGAACAAGTTTGATTTTGGTGAACATCGGTCCATGTTTACACCTAGTGCCCATATAAGGGTCCTACCAAAATTATATTGTTTATACGCTGCAGGTCGTAAATATTAAGATATTTTGACGAAATTTGGTACACAGAACTACGTTAGCCCAATAACGCAGCCTATTGATTTTGGTGAACATCGGTCCATGTTTAGACCTAGCGCCCATATAAGGGTCCTACCAAAATTATACTCTTTATACGCTGCAGGTCGTAAATATTAAGAAATTTTGATGAAATTTGGTACACAGACCTATATTGGCCCAATAACGCAGCCCATTGATTTTGGTGAACATCGGTCCATGTTTAGACCTAGTGCCCATATAAGGGTCCTACCAAAATTATACTGTTTATATGCTGCAGGTCGTAAATATTAAGATATTTTGATGAAATTTGGTACACAGACGTATATTGGCCCAATAACGCAGCCTATTGATTTTGGTGAACATCGGTCCATGTTTAGACCTAGTGCCCATATAAGGGTCCTACCAAAATTATACTGTTTATACGCTGCAGGTCGCAAATATTAAGATATTTTGATGAAATTTGGTACACAGACCTATATTGGCCCAATAACGCAGCCTATTGATTTTGGTGAACATCAGTCCATGTTTAGACCTAGTGCCCATATAAGGGTCCTACCAAAATTATACTGTTTATACGCTGCAGGTCGCAAATATTAAGATATTTTGATGAAATTTGGTACATAGACCTATGTTGGCCCAAGGACGAAGCCTATTGATTTTGGTGAACATCGGTCCATATTTAGAACTAGTGCCCATGTAAGAGTCCCCCCAAAATTGGCTTGGTTACAAACTGCAGGTCGCAAATATTAAGATATTTTAATGAAATTTGGTGCGCTGACTCACATTATAGAAAATTTTGACACAAGCCCCATTTTAACCCATTCGAATTTCGGATCCAAACAATACACCAGCTGGTGTAGGGTATTGTATAGTCGGCATGCCCGACTTTAACCTTTTTACTCGTTTAATATAAACTTTTTTAGGCATTACTAACCCATCCTTGTTGGATATCAAATACGTATCAAATATTAAAGTTTTTGATGAAAAATATAACTTAGAATTTTCCGTTGGACTTTATATTATCTTTTATACCTAAAGCGTAACTCATAAAATCGTTAACCTTGCGCTGCGGAGTCCAAAAACGTCCAACAAGTAGTGTATGGCCAAATCAAAAGGGGTTAAAAAATATTTTTTGTGAAAATTAAAAAAAAAAAAAAAATTTGAGCTGGAGCCGCCCCTGTCGTAACAAAGCAAAAAATTAGAAAAATTATGACATTTTTTGAAATTTTAAATATTGCATAATTTTCAGTGTTGCCACTTTTTGAATAATTATTCAAAAACGGGACTGTTTACACATTCGTTGGATAATTTTTGAATAATGACATTTTTGTGTAGTTTTTGTGTAATTTCACTTTTAACAGAAATTTGCGTTAATTTTTCAAAGTTAATAAAAATTAGTCGATAGTTGACGAAACGAGTTTGTCTGTGAAACATTTATCACAAATCTCCAATTTTTTGTAAATTACTTTTGTAAATTTTTTCAACACTAAACCCAATTTAAAAGAAATAAAAAATGATGATTTTTATTCTTTTTTTGTTTTGTTTAAAACACCGTCTTTTGTTTATTTTTTGCGAAAATAATTGTCAAGCTTCGTTTAAAAATTCTCTTGGTTTGCAAGACCATTTAAACATGCACCGAAAGAGTGGGAAAATTTGAGTTTGTTATGATTGTTACTTTCTGATCTCTGATATTTTTTTTGCTGTAGTTAACATGATAATAGGCTTTGACCAGACAAAAATTTTATTAACGCAGCAAGTTAGAGCAGAATCAAAATATTTTAGAATTCTGTAAATCCAACATGTTTCAGATTTCAACAGAATAGTATGAAATTAAAAAAAAAATATCGGGAATTTTTTGTGGAAATTTTATATTTTTGTTTTCCAAAAGAAAATTTGTTGATGTACATACTACAAAGAAATGTCATGCCTTGCTATCAGTGATTTAAAAATTAAACAAACCAAGCTAAATTTTACAAACATGGAATTTTTACAATTTTTGCTGTCTTGCCGACATTTAACGCTAGGATTGAACAGGACTTATGTCATCACATTAGGAACGCCTTGGACAATCTTCTCCAGCTTTTTGTTAAAATTTGAGGTGTATGGGAGAGAATAATTATCAAGTAGGTAATATTTTTGCATGCAACGTATCTGAATGAAGTAGCTTTTCTGAAAAACATAAATATGTACTACAATTTTTTTTTAATATTCAAATTTAAAAGCACGCCATTTTAAGCCTTAAAAAAGTTATTGTATTAAAATTCTCTTTAGTTAATAGAATAATTATATTTTTCATAAAAATTTGCCTGGATTTGCTTTTGTAGAAGACAAAAACCCGGACCAAGTTATTGCAAAAACGCAAAATTTTAGTTCTAAAATGCAAATAGCTTTTGCACTTTACAGGTGACAAAAATGCTGTCTTTAAAAATCAGTTTATAAATAGAAAAATGGCAAATCTTTGGAGTCGAAATTTACAGTGTGAAATTTCATATGAGTCCAAAATACTTTTATTCTTCCCCACTGTGCTCAGGAGAGTTTATTTTGAAATAATAAGAAAAATTAAAATTTTTTTGTGTAATTTCATACGGTTTTGGATAATTTTTGACCTACAGCTTATTAATTTTTTGTTTTACTGGTGGTAACACTGATAACTTTTGAAAAAAAAATTTTTAATTTTTTCCTTTGGGAAACTTTGTTATATGATGAAAGAAAAGTTCTGACCAAAATTCATCCAAATCGAAGGGGTCGATTCCAACCATTGGTCGATTTGAGATGGAATGACCCATATGTACAGCTATGGACATAGAAATAGGACACTTGCAATAATTGTCAAAATCTCACTCGATGCACTTAGTAATAATTTTCTTTTCATAATTTGCGTTTGAAATAAGTAAATTCTTTTCTAATTGTACCAATATGGGATGTGGAAAACATTTTAATGCAGAAAAACGAAGACTTATATCTCAATTCCACAACGATATGAAATCTCCAACTGAAATTGCTAAAATATTAAAGTGTTCGCGAAATATGGAATACAATGCTATTCGTCTATGTGCTGCCGACAAGAAATATCATACGCAAAATAAAGAACGTAAGCCAATCCGTCGTAAAACTACAACTTATATGGACAGGACTATAGTACGCAAAAGCAAACTCCACCCTTTTATGTCCTCCCGTCAAATAAATAATGAAATCAGGGAAAACTTCAACGTTCAAGTGTCAGACAGGTTAGTAAGAAGAAGACTGAATGAAGCAAACTTATTTGGACGAATAAGTAGAAAGAAGTCTCTTCTTTCAAGAAAAAATATTAAGAAACGTATTGATTTTGCCAAAACCCACAAAGGAAATGAATTGTCCTTTTGGAAAAATGTGCTTTGGAGCGATGAAATGAAGGTAAATCGTGTCGGACCACATGGTAGAACATTTGTACACCGCCCAAAAACCAGGCTTTAAACAATAAGTACACTCAGAAGACCTTGAAACACGGTGGGGGTAATATTATAGTATGGTGGGCTTTTCCTGGCGTGGTGTTGGGCCTATCGTGGAAGTAGAGGACAAAATGGACAGGTTTCAATATTTGAGCATTCTTAAGAATGTTATGCAGCTATTTGCCTATGAAAATATCCCAGTTAAGTGGACATTTATGCAAGACAATGATCCGAAGCATTCGTCGAACATAGTGAAGGATTGGTTTTTACAAGAACAAATTAAGGTTTTGTACTGGCCAGCCCAAAGTCCGGACCTTAATCCAATAGAAAATCTATGGAATGATGTAAAAACAAAAGTTTCGCAAAACAATTACAAAAATTCCACCGAACTTTGGGCTGTTATTCAAGAAGCCTGGTATTCTATACCAAAAGAAAGATGCCAGAGATTAGTTGAGAGTATGCAAAGAAGATGCGAAGCGGTTATTGATAATAATGGATACAGCACAAAATATTAGTGTAATATTAACGCTAAAAAAATAATAATTGTTTTAAAAACCCAAAAAATGTACGATTTTTTGTAAAAATATAAAATGTGTCCTATTTAGAAAAATAGTTGAAGGATTTTTATTTAAATAAAGAATGAATTACAATCATCAATAATAATACTTCCCGTATATGAAATAAAAATTTTATTTTTGTTTTATTTTTCAAAATAAATAATTATGTTTCTTAACACATAAAAGTGTCCTATTTCCATGTCCATAGCTGTATATATGTAACAAAATTGTGTGGAAATATTTTCAAATAAAACTTATTTTCTTAATTTTTTCTTATTTTGTTTAATTTTGACGGCTTTTAGTTACAATATTTTGTTAAAAAATTTGTTATTCTTAATTCAGAGTAAACTGAAGTTCTACTTTAATCGCTTTTAAATTGTCAAAGTTATACATTTTTTATAAACATGGAATCTCTGCATTTAGAAGAAAATTGAAAATGTTAACCTTAATGAGTGTGCAAACAAGAACATCCAGATGTCTTATAATAGCTGAAATTAAATGTTTAAAAAAATTACGATAACTTTTTCAATTTTCAATTAATTTAAACAAAAGAATCTGATTTTACTAAAAACTAAACCCACTTTCAGAATAAATTACAATAGTAAAGAATTTTTTAATACTGAGCAATTCCATTTTATTTCAACGAACATTTTTTCGGTAGTGTCCGATTTTGATAAAACTTGGTGAATGTGTGTAGTAGTGTATGTATGTTCACAAAACGATTTTTAATTTTTTTGTTTTCGAAAACTGTGGCAACCCTGCAGCTTTGAAATACTGAAAATTGCAGGGTAGGCACTACACTTAAAATTTCATAACTTTTGTTGTGAGCAAGATATTGAAAAAATTCTTTTTGCGTGGGATTAGTGAAGTTTTTAGGTTTAAGAAATTTATTATTATTTTTTTTTTTTTTTAATTTTTAAAATTAAAAAAAAAAAAAAAAAATTTATTTTTTGAAAAAAACCCATTTTTTAAAATTTTTATATTTTTTGCACAAAATACCACATATGTGTTCTAAACATCCTAAAAATTTCAGAGTGGAATGCCTCCTACTTTTTGAGATATATTAAAAAATGTAAACAAAAATATAATTCATTTTTTGGAAAAAAAAAGTTTTTCTTATAAAAATAGCCACATGTACGTTCTAAATACCTTGAAAATTGCGGAATCTTTTCGAGATATGAGAAAAAATACAAAAGTATTTATAAGTATTTTATTATCTTAATAGGTTTTGGAGTTTCAACTGAATTTGAAAAGGTTTTGGCAGCTATTTCTGTTCTTGAAATAGGTACGAATGAATGGAGTTTTTGTGTTCCTTTAATTGCAACAGATTTTTTAAATCTAGTGTTTAGTTTTATTTCCTCTTCTTCATATTCATTTTTTGTGCAGAATGTTACATTGATATTAGGCAAACCCTTAGCGTATTCAAATAAATCTGTAGCATTTACAATTTGATTTTCTATTGGACGCTGAAGACTGGCAAGAGCTGCTGCTCTTTTTAGTGAACCTCCAACTCCATCACAAGGGCTGTTATGTGCCCCCAATGGCACTGTAGTGGTGTTGCCAGCTAGCTCGCGTAGCATCCACCTAGGGTCGAGTTCCAACCCACCACTACAGCCCAGGGACACAAACAATTAAAATTTCACAAAAAAAAACAAAAAAAAAACCAACAAAAAAAAATGGAACATTTTAGAGGGAGGACGAGGTGTCACTATCCCCCACATTTGCCCTCCCAACCATGGTCATCAATTGAGTCCTATAAAATTCGATGATTACCCCAAAACCCCACAGAAATTAAACAAAAACTGGATGTCTACACGGCAAGCATCAAACCTAATTAAAATGAGGCAAACAAAACTAAAAGCCCATACCGCACCCGTTCTCTTGGCCACTCATGACAACAGCCGGTACTCGCCGGATATTTTTGCCCAAAAAGAACCGCAAAACGCTGACATTCCCCATGTGCCACCTGACCTGCATGGAATTGCCGTGGTGTTGACACCACAAATATCCCCAAAGCACCGAATAGCCTCAACCGACCGGAGTCGCTACGATCCAGCTCCCCCACTACCCCTCCTTCAGCAGGGTTTTACAAATCGTGAAGAATTTGTTATAGCCAAAGCTATGAGCTGTTACCATACTCATTGAATGGGGTCACATTAAAAAGCCTACAGTGATGGAATCCATACAACAACCCGCTTGTTATCCATGTCATCCTAATTTATGGATTAGCCATGAAATGAGTGGCATGATAGCCACTATGGCACGTTCTTGTGCAACGTAAAATGATGCCAGCTATAGCACAATTTCCCAAACCTCCTTTGATACCAGTTGAAAAACCATATGGGTGAAATCAACAAATGTGATAAATTTTTGGGCCAAATTTGTGAGAAGCAAAAAGTATTAATATTTCGGTTTTTTCTTAATGGAATCAGTAAGTTTAGTCATTATACCTAACCGCAATAAAAATCTCTTCTACAAGTTGTTGCAATAACTTTTCTGCACAATTTTAATTTCCTTTTACTTTTGTATTTTTGGTCCTTTTAAATGCTTTTCAAAACTAAATTTTCTAAAATCCAAACAGCGGTTGCGCAGTTACAAAACAATATATTAAAACATAACATTTCCCGATCAAAAAAAAATCTTACATTGTGTGAAACAAATTTAATTTGTCAAACTACTGTCGGTAATGACTCGAAATATCGATTCACACCCACTGAAATGCAAACCCGGTGAAAAATGCTCACATACGCTCAAACATGCTCATACATGGCTTATGTATGGACACACACGAACAAATATGGATTTTTTTATGAACATATATGGATTTTTTTATGAACATATATGGATTTTATATGAACATATATGGATTGTACATGAACATATATAGAAGTATATGTGATTCCATATATGGAAAAAAATTTCATATACAGACATATATGGAAGCATCTGTTATTTCACACATGGAAATGGCACTCATATATGGACAAATCTGAAAGTATATGTTATTCAATTTAGGCAAAAGGGACTTGTATATGAACATATTTCGATATATGTAAAAGGAACTCATATTTGAATAAATATGGAATTATATTTAATGCCATGAATAAAAAAAAGGAACATATGTAGCGCCTAATTTGAATGTCATACACAAATTTATATTTATCGTACCACCTCATAATAAAGGACAGCAACGTTCGCATGTATTCGCATATATTTAATAAATGTATATGTTCATATATGTCCACACATGAACATATACCTAGGTGTTACCTCATTTTTTGAATTTCTTCATATACGTGCAAACCACATCCGAACACATACGAACACCTTTCACCGGGAAATCAATCGTCTTTCGCTTCAGCAGCTTAGGGTAAAAAAAAACAGATAACTTCCCCTTGATTTGACGCAAAATTATCAGTTGAATCGTCCTTTGACGCATAAACATTAGTTGAATCACCTCTGTTTATGGTTATTTTAAAATATTCTAAACACTTATCTACATTTATTTGAATGAAATCTGATACAAACAATTGTGGTTACGGAGTTTACATTTGGTTACTTTTTTCGTTTTTTCCTTCAGAAACGCTTTGTCAGAATTTTCTTTCTCGAAACAAAATCGCATGATGCCTACACGGTGAATCCAAATATGACATTGTTTTTTCTTACTTGTTAACTAGTTTGGTGTAAAAATTAGGAACGGAGTTTACAACATTTTTTCCACATCTTATTAAAGACATCCTTTTTTTCATATCGAGAATGTTACATGCTGCAGAGAAGCTTCATCTGTTATACTGGATGACTACCTACAGTCGAACGATCATTTGAGTACAATTAACATTATACAATATAAATAATAGATAACTCCACAATTCCGGTATATGCCTTTTTACCAAAAATTATGACGAAAAATCGTTACGGAGCTGAAGTCGTGATAGCTAAGATATACGAAAAAGTTTGTAAAATGTATTAATTTTCATTAAAAACGGCACTTTTTCCTCTCAATAAAAATTCTTTTAGTATGCTGTGGACAAATATGCGTAGGTATAAATTTGGTGCACGTTATTCCTAAGTACCAATAATTTAAAGAACTTGCCAACCTTCATTAATATGCCCCAATTTCCAATTTAGCAACCAAAATAAATCCGTTGTTTCGATGTAAATTTACAACCTTTTTAAATACAAAAAAAAATGAATTTCAATCTTACTTTACCAAGATATTTTGACCGTTACTACATTCTCCCATTTTCCCTCCCCGCAGTCTAGGGTGGCCACTACTCTGGGGAAATAGCCCGAAGCTGGCAACACTCATCCCCTATAATTCGCCACATCAGCCGCAACAAAACTCCGGGGCTGTCAAGTGTACGCCAGCAGGACCGGTGTGCGAGATGATGCGGGGTGCCTGTCCCGTTCTGGGGACCTGTGTGTCCCAACGTGGGGAACTCCCACACCCTGTAGAGTCTCAATGCTCTATCAACTGCGAAGCCGGGCACTTTCAGGTAAGTATGTGTGGTATTTGCTAAATAATTTGAAACAAAATTTCCTTCGATTTTTCTTTCAGCCATGTTTGTATTTTATCTGGTTGAGCTGCAGCTATGGTTTTACTTTCCTGCTACAATTCATCATTATCATCATCTCATGTGAGTTTTGTAGTTTAGTTCTATTTAAGTAGTGTTTTATATATACGTTCGGGTTGTAAAAAAAAACTTAACGTTTTCGCGGTTACTAATTTGTTATCCGGTTCCTTTAGCTTATGCTGTGGTTACCCTTTTTCACGGTTGTAGGACAAAGTTTTTTTTTTCCGAGTGTTTGACGTTAACATAGCACAGAGTGTAGGTTTATCGGTTTCCATAGCAGAAATTAAAAAAAAAATTGGACAGCACTTTTCATTCACTAATAGCGCCGGTACTAAATTTAGACTTAAGCTATCTTGACCTCGATTAGGTGTTTCTTTATCACCGATTCCTTTCCTTTTATTGCACTTTTTCTCAGACTTTTATGTCTTTCACGTGAAATATGCCGATAGATTTGCCTTGTAGGTTTTCCAGCTCATACATGTTGTTTCCAATTGGTTTGACTATTCGGCATTTTAAAAATTTTCGACAAAATTTTGCATTCACGTTGTTTTTAAAATCTGATTGTACAAAATTTCTTCTATAGACCTATTGACCTGGAAGGAATTTCGTTGTGCGGGCTCTTTCGTTATATCTTTTTGCACTTTTTTCGAATGCTTCGTGCAAATTTTTCCTAATTTTTTCATTAATTAGTTTAAGCCGATCTTCTCGGTCAAGATTGATGATCTGGTGATCGGTCATCGATTTTAATTTTCGAGCTAGTTTGTAATCAGCCCCATTCGAAAACCAGTGGTAGCCAAATAAAGCAAAGAACGGTGTAGTTCCAGTTGCCGTATGGATAGAGGTTCTTAACGCGCATTCTATCTCCGCTAAATATAAATCCCAATCTCTGTGGTCCTTTTCCATATACGCTCTGATGGCCGCCAGTATCGATTGATTGACTCTTTCAGAGGCATTTGATTGCGGAGAATAGAATGCCGTTTTTATATGATTTATTTTGTACGCTTCTGCCATTTCCCTGAACGTGCCTGAGGCAAATTGTTGGCCATTGTCGCTGTGAATAATTTCAGGAACTCCAAATTTATTAAAAATTTCGTGGACCAGAAATTGTACGACATTTTTCGCGGTGGGTTCTTTCATGGCCTTTATAAAACAAAATTTCGTGAAGTGGTCTACCACTATAAATATGTAGGCGTTGCCTTTTTTTGACCGCGGGTATTTACCGAGAAAATCAACATATAATTTTTGAAACGGCCTTTCAGTTAAAACTTCCTCACCTATTGACGGTCGCAAATTTTGATTCGATGGTTTGGTTTCTTTGCAAACCTGGCAATTCAATACATAATTACGCACCTGCGTGGTCATTTTGGGCCAATAATAGAGCTGTTTTAACCTGTTTAGTGTTTTATGTAAGCCCCCGTGAGCCGATGTTGTAGCGTCGTGAGCTTTTTCGATAAGAATTTGAGTGATATCTTGGGGCACCCATAACTTCCATGTGCACTCTTCCAGATTTTCGTTTCTATCAAAGTTCATTCTTTTGAAAATTTTTCCGCCTTCTATTTTCAAATCGGGCAATTTATCTTGATTTTCTTTGATATTTTCCATCAAATTTAAATAGCTTTCGCTTTCAAACTCGTTTGTTTCGAAATCAAAATATTCGTCATCTATTTCGCTGATATCAATTGACAATCTGGACAATGTGTCTGCCACCACATTTTCCGATCCCTTGCGATGCTCGATCGTGAAATCATACGCCTGAAGTTGAAGTGACCACTGGCCAAGCGTCCACTTAGATCCTTTAAAGACATGAGCCATTTCAGGCTAGCGTGGTCAGTAATGACGGTGAACTTCATCAACTCCACGTATGGGCGAAAACGTTTTACTGCCAAGACGGCTGCAAGGCATTCTTTTTCGGTCACGGAGTAGTTCTTTTGACATGCGTTGAACTTTTGCGAATAAAATGCAATTGGATTTTCATCTCCACTGTCATTTTTCTGGAAAAGAACTGCTCCGATCCCGTAGTCTGATGCGTCACATTGAATGTAAAACTGCCGGCTAAAATCCGGGTGGCGTAGTACGGGGGCGGTTGTGAGGGCGTATTTTAGGGACTCGAAAGCTTCCTTCGCTTCTGGGGTTATGGCAAACTTCTTGCCCTTTTTTAGCGTGTCGGTCAAAGCTGCGGATATCGAGGCAAAATCTCTTATAAAACGCCGATACCATCCGGCAGTCCCTAAAAAACTCCTCACTTCCCTCGGTGACTTTGGCAGCTGAATCCTTTGGATTGCTGTCACCCTTTCGGGATCCGTTTTCAACATGCCGCCTCCAATAATAAACCCGAGGTACCGCAACTCTTTGAAACAAAACATCGATTTTTTTAGACCGATAGTCAAATTAGCTCTTCGTAGGCATTCGGCAACCTGCTCAAGTAAACGTAGGTGGGTTGAAAATTCGTCGGATATTATCAGCAGGTCGTCTAAGTAAATGAAAACATTAGATTTTAATCGGGCAGGTATCACCTTATCCATAAGACGGCATAATCGCTGAGCCGCGTTGCATAGACCAAACGGCATCACTCGAAACTGATACAGCGGCCGACCTGGCACCGTGAACGCGGTGTATGGCTTCGATTCCTCCTCGAGTTCAATCTGCCAGAAGGCATACTTCAGGTCGACGCTGCTGATGAAATGCGTTTGATCTATACGACTCAGGATTCCGTCTATATTCTGCAGTGGATAAGCATCTTTTATTGTGACATCATTTAGTTTACGGGCATCCAAACAGAACCGGTTTTTACCTGGTTTTCTTACCACTGTCGTTCGGTTACTCCAGGGGCTGTCGCTCTCTTCAATAACGTTTAATGCGAGCATATTGTCGATTTCTGCATAGACAATTTCTTGCACTGCCGGCGAGATCGGATAATGCCTTTCCTTTATAGGATTTGTACCCTCTATCAACTTTATTTCGTGCTTTTCTAAGTTTGTGCAGCCGAGGCCTGTATCTTCAAAAGCTGGGAATTTGTTTATCACTTCTTGCAATTGATTTTGTTGTTCATATGTTAGTTGATGTATTTTTGCTTTATGATTCTCGTTGGTTTCTTCCTGCCCATGAATTTTTCTTGCCAATTCAATATTTATTTCGGTTACTGGAAAAATTTCTGGCGCAATCTTGAATTTTTTCCAAAAATCAACCCCCAAGTAAATATCTTGCTGAAGATCGGGGCACAAATAAAACGTTATTTTATGTGTTTCACCTTTATATACTATTTCGAGCTCGGTTTTTCCTAACACTCTATGTTGTTGACCAGATGCTGTGTGGACATTCACCATTATTTTAGTAAATTTTGAATCCAAATCATCTAACATTTCGCGACAGTTTTTGCCTAGTACACTTACTGAAGCGCCAGAATCTAAAAGCCCACGATAGCTTATACCTTCAATTAAGATTTCGGCATACGCCCGTGGATCTGTTCCCACTGATAGGTGGTTTATTGACTCGGCAATAAGTTTGCGCGTAAATTTTCTTTTCGCATAGCTGGCTCTCCTTTTCAAAATTTGATTATATTTTCGTAACGCCAGAGTTTTAAGTGAGACCTTTGAAATTTCATTTGCATTTATCTGTACGTTTTGATTCTGTCCTGGTGTTGAATTAACTTCACCTCCTATTTCACCAAAAATTCTTTGACGAACTATTCTGTAATTTTGTTCGCGAACTTCTCTTGGTAAATAGTGCCTGATTTTTGAAAATTTTATTGGTTTTGTTGTTGTTCCTGATTTTGTTGTTGAATTTGCTGGGTTTGTTGTTGTTGCGGTTGACAGTTTTGTTGTTGAAATTCCCGATTTTTCTGCAATTGCTGTTGTTGTTGGGGTTTCGGGGCGATTCTCGAGGGACGTGATTCCCCCGTCGAAACCACGCCCCGTTTCGAGTTTCCCCGCTTTTTGCACGTCTCGCAATTCGGGGCGACAACGTCTGGTTTACCACACTTATAGCAGAAATAATTAAGCTGATCGGAGGGGCAATCGACAAAAATATGACCCTCTTGACGGCAATTCCAGCACACTATCACGCTGTTAATGGCTTCAATTTCGTTGCAAATTTCTCCGGGCTCCTCCTCTTCATATTGCAATTCATTTATGTACCGTCTCGGGGTTTGAATCGGCCTTGACATTGGTTGCGGGGCCTGCCTATTTTCCCTTCGTGGGAAATTCCGCTCAGCCTCGTTGCACTCATTTCGCAATTGCTCCACTGACGCGACTGACATGGGGTAAACGATGCGACTTACGCTTTCTTTCACGTTTCTTTTCAATATCTTTATCATGTCACCCTCGGATATTGGTTGTACAAGCCGGGAACGCAACCTATTCATAATATGAAAAAAATAATCAATCGACTCGTTTATTTGTTGCTTTCGCTCTACCAAGTCTCGCATCATTTCGAAATTTGAGCGGTTGGTACAATACTGTCCAAGTAGAGCGTTTCTTAGACTCTCCCAATCAGACACGCAGTGGTTCATTAGGTACCACCAATACCAATCGTTTGCCGATCCGGTTAGTAAAAGGTGAAAATCCCGTGACATTTCTCCCCATGGTATATTGTAGTGCGCCTGCAAATGTTCAATACGGAATATGAATTCTTCGATACTTAGCTTATTTACATCACCATCAAATACAACCCCCAGT
The DNA here is from genome assembly GCA_949987735.1 of Leucophora obtusa. Lineage (NCBI taxonomy): Eukaryota > Metazoa > Arthropoda > Insecta > Diptera > Anthomyiidae > Leucophora > Leucophora obtusa. The sequence goes on from OX465296.1 coordinate 88,050,564, forward strand.
TTATCGACCCTTATCTGTTTCTGGTCGAAACCTTGATTCATATTGCCAGGGTTAACCTGTTTCTGAAACGGAGTTGTCAAATTATGGTTCATTTGAGGCAAATTATTCCCGAAAAAGTTTGTTAATGGAACACTTTGGCCTACGTTTCTAACCCTGTCGGTTACATAACCCCCGCTGGGACCATTATTTTGAAAAACGTTGTTATTTGGCCGGTTATTATCCGAAAAATGATTGCTACTATTGGGCACCTTTTGAAAAAAAATTCGCATTTGCAGTATTGTTGAATGTCACGCCGTTAGAAACTTGATCGTTGGGGATAAAATTCGCATTATTTGGGTGATTATTAAACGTATTTATTAATTCCGGATTATTGTTCAAACTGAGACCGTTAGCCGCATTTCTAGGAGCAATGTTTGTAGGGTTACTCATAGGCACTGGCGCTGTTTGACGTTGCTGCGTTTGGGATGAACATTTTGCGAGGTTCTCGACTATTGATGCCAGATTCTCCATGGTTTTCCTGACTCCTATCATTTCATCCCGAAAAGTTTTCGTCACGCCTACCATTTGCTCCTGAACAGTTCGCCTAACTTTTTCCTCTAATTCTCGCTGAACTGCTAAAGCTTCATCCGACACCATTCCCCTAACTTCCGGGTCTAAACCCTCCTGATCATTTCCCCCAGCTAACAACTGATTTCCTATAACCAATGGTTGTATGGGAGCTTCTGCACCCTGCGGATTCATTATACTATCAGAATAGTCATGAAAACCTGGGTCATTTTGTCCGTTCGTCTCAGCCATTTTCCTCGAAGCTTTGTCGTATTTGTGTTGTTTTGGAATTGTTGGTTGGTTTGACCTATTCAGATCAAATGTCTGTTGCAAAACTCTTTTCCTATTATTCGATTGGGATCGAGTCTTCGCACTCATCACTCAATCCAAAAGCAAAAATCGTAACTAGTAGAACCTTATTTCAAAACCTATTTGTCCCAAAACAAGCGAAAATCGATACTACTATGCCACTCAAAACAACGGTTACCGAGACACAGACTTGTTTATAAAAATAAAAAAAACGAAATGAAATATCGGGCAAATAAATCATAAAATAAAAATGAAAAATTATAAATTTAAAACGTGCACACTCTGAATTTTATAAATAACTAAAATAAATACTAACACTTATAAATTTTATTATTCTAATTAAAACTAAACAGACACACTAACAACATGCAATACTATAAATAAAAAAATTAATATTAATAAAAATAAAACTGAAATAAATCACCAAAAAAAAATACTAATTTATAAATAAAACAAATGAATTAACGGAAGAAATAAAATAAAAAAATATTAATTTAACACAAAAACGTAATTAACCACAAATTGTTAAAAAAATAACTGAATTATTCGCGATATATAAAAAAAATAAAAAAAAACGTATAAAAACACTCTAACTTTACTATACTTTTAAAAATTAACAAAAAAAAACTGTTAAAAGGAACTGGATCGAAAACTAAAGTTTAAAACAAAAAAAAATTAACTGAACTTTATCAAAAAAAAATATATAAAAACGAAATTTTGGTAAAAAAAAAACAAAAAAAAATATGTAAAAAGAAGGAACTTAACTATAAAAAGAAAACCAAAAACAAACAAAACCCCAACTCAAAACCAATTATAAAAAAAAAATTCGAGTAAAGATTGGTAAAAGAAATTTATATCAGAAAAAATGTTTAAAAAAAATATCAAAACAAATTATTTAAATAAAAATATAAAAAAAATCTGTTAAAAGATAAAAAAAAATTTTTTAAAGAAGATATATTTTTATTTAATAAAAAAAAAAAGTTTGGATTAAAAAAAATATACAAAAATTAAATTAAAAAAAACTATATAAAAAATTAAAAAAAATATAAAAATTCAAAAAAAAATAAATATACAAAAAAAAACTTTACATTTAAATTAAATTTAAATGAAAATTTAAAAAAAAATATTATACAAAAGACTACTACACTTAACACAATCACAAAAATCAAAATACAATACAATCTCATGCGGGCTTGGTTAACACTTGGTGTGAGACTAAGTGGGTGTGTGTGTGGTCTCAGCGAACTTCCATTTATGCGCCTGACATACAGGCCTCTAGAAATGTTCTTAAAATCAAAAAAAAATTAACTCAAGATTTAAAAAAAAAATAAAAATCCGCGGCCTTCCGTATCTTTAACACCTTCAGTTTTTGAAGTGGTAAGGTTTCGGAAGGCCAGGGTTGCTCTTTGGACCCTCTCCACCTCTGAGTCTACGTTCCCAGCGGGTATCCGTGAGCCCCTGGGTCTACGGATGTTTCACGCAAAATTACTCGACCGAACCGGGTGGCTTTTGGGTTTCCCTTAACTTTGGACCTGATCACAAGTCTAAGGCTTTGCCTTAACTTGGGCCTCGTTGGTTCCAGGTTCCAAGTTTTAGGATCCCCAAAAGTCACCCAATCGTCTTCGGTTTCAAACTGAATCTAAAAAAATTAACGTTTACTGATTAAAACCGGACAAGAACACCTTTCAATGAAACGCTTTCTTCTACAAAGCCTTCATGCTGTCGGTATATTCTTGCCGTTTGAACTTTTCCGGGAGGATATGCGTTTTGAGTTTCCCTAGGTATTGACTCTGTACACAAATCAAAGGACTTTTCCACTGATTTGGGCCTTAAAGGTTTTACAGAATCAAAACTTTCGGGATTCTCGCAACGCATACCCCTCGTTGGGCTATTTTCAAAAATTTAATTGACTATGGAATGGTGTATATAGATGGTGCATACACCTTTCAAAAACTGAACCGTTGAACCGGTTCTTGAGGTCATTATGTTTGGGCGCCATATTGTTATGTGCCCCCAATGGCACTGTAGTGGTGTTGCCAGCTAGCTCGCGTAGCATCCACCTAGGGTCGAGTTCCAACCCACCACTACAGCCCAGGGACACAAACAATTAAAATTTCACAAAAAAAAACAAAAAAAAATGGAACATTTCAGAGGGAGGACGAGGTGTCACTATCCCCCACATTTGCCCTCCCAACCATGGTCATCAATTGAGTCCTATAAAATTCGATGATTACCCCAAAACCCCACAGAAATTAAACAAAAACTGGATGTCTACACGGCAAGCATCAAACCTAATTAAAATGAGGCAAACAAAACTAAAAGCCCATACCGCACCCGTTCTCTTGGCCACTCATGACAACAGCCGGTACTCGCCGGATATTTTTGCCCAAAAAGAACCGCAAAATGCTGACATTCCCCATGTGCCACCTGACCTGCATGGAATTGCCGTGGTGTTGACACCACAAATATCCCCAAAGCACCGAATAGCCTCAACCGACCGGAGTCGCTACGATCCAGCTCCCCCACTACCCCTCCTTCAGCAGGGTTTTACAAATCGTGAAGAATTTGTTATAGCCAAAGCTATGAGCTGTTACCATACTCATTGAATGGGGTCACATTAAAAAGCCTACAGTGATGGAATCCATACAACAACCCGCTTGTTATCCATGTCATCCTAATTTATGGATTAGCCATGAAATGAGTGGCATGATAGCCACTATGGCACGTTCTTGTGCAACGTAAAATGATGCCAGCTATAGCACAATTTCCCAAACCTCCTTTGATACCAGTTGAAAAACCATATGGGTGAAATCAACAAATGTGATAAATTTTTGGGCCAAATTTGTGAGAAGCAAAAAGTATTAATATTTCGGTTTTTTCTTAATGGAATCAGTAAGTTTAGTCATTATACCTAACCGCAATAAAAATCTCTTCTACAAGTTGTTGCAATAACTTTTCTGCACAATTTTAATTTCCTTTTACTTTTGTATTTTTGGTCCTTTTAAATGCTTTTCAAAACTAAATTTTCTAAAATCCAAACAGCGGTTGCGCAGTTACAAAACAATATATTAAAACATAACATTTCCCGATCAAAAAAAAATCTTACATTGTGTGAAACAAATTTAATTTGTCAAACTACTGTCGGTAATGACTCGAAATATCGATTCACACCCACTGAAATGCAAACCCGGTGAAAAATGCTCACATACGCTCAAACATGCTCATACATGGCTTATGTATGGACACACACGAACAAATATGGATTTTTTTATGAACATATATGGATTTTTTTATGAACATATATGGATTTTATATGAACATATATGGATTGTACATGAACATATATAGAAGTATATGTGATTCCATATATGGAAAAAAATTTCATATACAGACATATATGGAAGCATCTGTTATTTCACACATGGAAATGGCACTCATATATGGACAAATCTGAAAGTATATGTTATTCAATTTAGGCAAAAGGGACTTGTATATGAACATATTTCGATATATGTAAAAGGAACTCATATTTGAATAAATATGGAATTATATTTAATGCCATGAATAAAAAAAAGGAACATATGTAGCGCCTAATTTGAATGTCATACACAAATTTATATTTATCGTACCACCTCATAATAAAGGACAGCAACGTTCGCATGTATTCGCATATATTTAATAAATGTATATGTTCATATATGTCCACACATGAACATATACCTAGGTGTTACCTCATTTTTTGAATTTCTTCATATACGTGCAAACCACATCCGAACACATACGAACACCTTTCACCGGGAAATCAATCGTCTTTCGCTTCAGCAGCTTAGGGTAAAAAAAAACAGATAACTTCCCCTTGATTTGACGCAAAATTATCAGTTGAATCGTCCTTTGACGCATAAACATTAGTTGAATCACCTCTGTTTATGGTTATTTTAAAATATTCTAAACACTTATCTACATTTATTTGAATGAAATCTGATACAAACAATTGTGGTTACGGAGTTTACATTTGGTTACTTTTTTCGTTTTTTCCTTCAGAAACGCTTTGTCAGAATTTTCTTTCTCGAAACAAAATCGCATGATGCCTACACGGTGAATCCAAATATGACATTGTTTTTTCTTACTTGTTAACTAGTTTGGTGTAAAAATTAGGAACGGAGTTTACAACATTTTTTCCACATCTTATTAAAGACATCCTTTTTTTCATATCGAGAATGTTACATGCTGCAGAGAAGCTTCAAGTCTGTTATACTGGATGACTACCTACAGTCGAACGATCATTTGAGTACAATTAACATTATACAATATAAATAATAGATAACTCCACAATTCCGGTATATGCCTTTTTACCAAAAATTATGACGAAAAATCGTTACGGAGCTGAAGTCGTGATAGCTAAGATATACGAAAAAGTTTGTAAAATGTATTAATTTTCATTAAAAACGGCACTTTTTCCTCTCAATAAAAATTCTTTTAGTATGCTGTGGACAAATATGCGTAGGTATAAATTTGGTGCACGTTATTCCTAAGTACCAATAATTTAAAGAACTTGCCAACCTTCATTAATATGCCCCAATTTCCAATTTAGCAACCAAAACAATCCGTTGTTTCGATGTAAATTTACAACCTTTTTAAATACAAAAAAAAATGAATTTCAATCTTACTTTACCAAGATATTTTGACCGTTACTACATTCTCCCATTTTCCCTCCCCGCAGTCTAGGGTGGCCACTACTCTGGGGAAATAGCCCGAAGCTGGCAACACTCATCCCCTATAATTCGCCACATCAGCCGCAACAGGGCGTTTCCCATGTGATGTCGCAAAAAAGTGCCATTCAGCATCACAATCAAAATCGGTTTTATGGTATATTAAATTTACAAAATTTTTTCGATTTTTATACTGAGCTGCGCAACCGTCAGAAAAATATATTATTTTGTCAATATTTTCATTAACATGTTCTTTTATAAATTGTACAAATTTCCTTTGAAATAAATGAACAGCGACTGTGTTGTGCTCCAAAATATCGGAAATGACAACAAAGCTTATGTGATCTATTTTTCCATCTGCATTTCGGAAATATGTCACAAAGGGGTGTATAGTGGCTTGAGAATTTGTCCAGTGATAGCTCTGTATACAATCTTGGATAACAAATGTGTAATTTTCGGCAAAATCACAGATAGTCAAAAATTCTCCAATTTTTAAATTGGATTTTACCTCATCAAGAAACTTGTTCTGTTCTTTTGCCACAAAACTATGAAAAATTAATTTTATCATTTCTTCAGAAAGTTTGTCCACAAAGTCGTCAGATGGAGATGTTATGGTCAAAAGATTGGATCTGTCTACTTGAACCCATTGTTTGTATGTTATGTTTTCTGTGTTGTTAGTGGAATATGCGTTTTTAAGGGCATCTTTAAGGTAAGTATCCCCTGGACAAAGTGAACAATTTCCCATATAGCATTGTACAGTTGCTGGATTACAAATGGATTGAGCAATCCAATGCTTGTAAGTGGGAAAACCTATAACTTCCTCTTCAGCCAATTCCTTGATTTTCCCCCCAATAAACATAAGTTTGGAATAGCACACACGCAAACTGTATGAGTGCCACTTCCCCCAATCAAAATACATTCTTGTGGTCTCAGCTCTGAAAATTTTGAAAATCCAATTTTTACTGTTGGATAAACTTCTTGAAAGGAATTATGCAATTCTTTCAGATTACAAAGCATCAATCTCTTCTGTTTTTTTTCTTTCTCCCCATTACAGCTCTTAACAGACTTATAGTCTTTTTTCCCGGGCATAACGCGACTGTTTTTGTCGTTTCTATAAAAATCTTCAACTATAGATTTTGTCTCTGTCGAGAGGCCGGATCGTCTTTTTGGATGCGAAGAAAAATAATAATCGCCATTTTGAATTAGTTTTTTAGCTTTACGAGCCATATAGTTTGTAGTTGAAAAGGTTTTTTCTATTTTACCAACACTCCAAGAATGTGGCAAAGATGTTAATATTTTAATTTGTCTATCTTTATCATCTTCTATCTTTGTCATCTTTTAAGTGGTTTAAAATATCTTCACCATCGCAGGATATATTTTCTAAACTAAAAAGGTTTTTCCTAAATATGGAATTTATATTGCCTAAAATTTCTTCCTGTTTATATTTAGAATAGTTATTTTTAAACTCAATGGGAGATTCATTTAGCGCTTCTAAGCACTTATTCAAATAAAAAAAAAGCTGTGTTCTTCTTTTCATTGAAAGCCTCTTCGGTTGTTTCTTCCGAAAGTGAGCCAATATCACTTTCAGACAAACTTTCATCAGCATTGGCAACTTTTAAAGCTGATGTAGAAGTTCCTGCAACCGTGTCAATTTCAAAATCTTCGAAATTGTTTTCGTTTTTCTTTTTCTTTATCAATGACTTCGCTTAATCTAATAGAGTCATTCTACATGAAGCACAGATATATTGACCATGCAAATATTGTGGAAAACGCTCCCTAAGACTTTGCGAAACTTTACAAACACATTTTATTTTGTTTGTTTTATGCTTGAGTTTTCGGAAAGGATTACAACAAACTTTTCCAAAAGGCATTTTAAGCAAATTAAAAATCTATGAACAAATGTGTACTGCTTGAAATAAAATAGTTTTTGAAAATTATTATCAGAGAATAAAACTACTACGATGTTGACTTGTCAAAAATCTATAAACAATTAAAAAGCTACTCAACAACGCAAAGACATTAAAGAAATCTAAATCGTTTTCATCGTTTTGTTTTTGAAATAACGGAACTTCTTAAGCATCAGCAAAAACAATTTTCAATGAATACAAACAATGCTTCCAATGAATTGCATACAAGCAAACTTAACTTATTAACTCAGTGGCACGTAGCAACTAGTAAAAGAGAGTATTTCTTATAAACATACCAGTACATTTTTTAATATATCTCAAAAAGTAGGAGGCATTCCACTCTGAAATTTTTAGGATGTTTAGAACACATATGTGGAATTTTGTGCAAAAAATATAAAAAATTTTAAAAAATGGGTTTTTTTCAAAAAATAAATTTTAATTTTTTTTTATTTTTTTTTTAATTTTTAAAATTAAAAAAAAAAAAATAATAATAAATTTCTTAAACCTAAAAACTTCACTAATCCCACGCAAAAAGAATTTTTTCAATATCTTGCTCACAACAAAAGTTATGAAATTTTAAGTGTAGTGCCTACCCTGCAATTTTCAGTATTTCAAAGCTGCAGGGTTGCCACAGTTTTCGAAAACAAAAAAATTAAAAATCGTTTTGTGAACATACATACACTACTACACACATTCACCAAGTTTTATCAAAATCGGACACTACCGAAAAAATGTTCGTTGAAATAAAATGGAATTGCTCTACTGTAAAAAAGCCGCCAAAGTATACAAATTAAAAAAAAAATTAATTTTAATATTTTTTAAAAAAACTGTCAACATATTTCAGTTACAAATAAATAACTCTCTATACACTCAAAAGAAAACGTCAGTAAAGTCAGCAAAAAATGTTGCTGTGTCAACAAATTTTTAGTCAGGAACGTGCTTGCAAAAAAGTTGGTAATTTCAGCAAAAGGTTTGCTGAAAATCAGCGAGCTGATTTTTACCAAAAAATAGTAATCTTCAGCAAAAGTTTTGCTAACACTTAGTCGACTGCAAATGAAAAGAATCCTTGCTAAAATCAATAAACTTTTTGCTGAATATTAGTAGACTGAAAAAAACTCAAAAAACTTGTGCGAAATTTTACTTTAGTTAATTTTTTTTAATATAGAATATGTGTAGAGTTGTTTTTCTTTTTTTGTCATTTCCGTTTCCAGACAAGCTGCGACATCTACATCTTGTCTATCTGGTTGTCGTCCACGCTATGAATGCGGTTATCAGCACAATTTTTGTAGCAAAATAAATTAATAAAACATTAGTTCAAAATTAGTTTAGTGCTAAAAAAATATAACTAAAATTTTCGCTGAAAACGGAATTTCAGCAAAAAATTGCTGAAAACTAGTACACTTGATATACAAGACGTTTTACTAATTTTTCTACTAACTTATTTTTTTGAGTGTACATATATTTGGAAAGCTAAATTTTTTGTCTTTCCAAAAATGTTCCAAGATTCAAAATCGGTTGAAAAAGTGCTGAATTTAAAATTGTTAAGTGCTTGAAGTCGCTCAAAAACAGAGTTTTGCTACTATCACCCCTGTTCTGAATTCCGAAACTTTTTAATTAGAGTAGTTTTGTAAAATCACACAAAATTCAAAATGTCGGAAATTGACTGTTTCGAAAAAATTTTAGCATACTGAAAAATTTTAATTTAATTCGGAAGTGGATCACAGAACAGCAAAAAAATTCGGAATGTTTCACTTTAGAATTTTTTTATGTGGATTCGGAACTTAGAAATAAACAAACTCTATTTTATTAGAGTTGATTTGTAAATCACACGGAATTAAAAATTTCGAAAATTTGCTGTTTCTACCAAATTTTAATATTCATAGACTAATTTTAAAATAAATTATTATATAATAATTTTTGTTAAAAAATATATATTCGTTTCACTATCATCAAGATTTTTCTACACGAAATAAAACGAAAATAATAACTCGGTTGTGGATCACGGAACAGCAAAAAAGTTCGGAATGTTTCACTTTAGAATTTTTTTTGTAAATATCTCCCCAATTTTATAAGTCGACCGAGAAATAACTTACTTAACATTTTTTTCGCCCGCAATCTCTTAAAAATGTGTCTTTTGATAATAATTTCAGACCATAGATTCGAATGAATTAATTCTTTAATTCTCTTTTGGATTTTTAATTAAAATTTACTAATATATCATTCGTTTACATCATTCCTTATGAATTCATTCACTGGCTTCATGTTTTTAATTTTCATGCATAGTGAATGAATTCTTTAATTTTATAATGATCGTTCATGTTTTATTCGGTTTGTAAAAGATTAAAACAAATGTTTGCGTTTTTAAATTTTGGTTAATTACCTTCATTATATCACACAAAATCATTATTGATAAACAGCCCAACTATCTTTACAGTCGGTTAAAATTTGTCAGATCACCTAGGGGCAAGAAAATAACTACAAAAAAGTTTGAGTACCTCATTTCTGAACGACAGTTCCTAATTTCTACCGTACGTCTTTGGAACAAACTCCCAAATCATATTCAAATTATAAGCAACGCAAATACATTTAAAAAGGAGTTATGTAGCTTTCTTCAATAATTTTCTTTCAAACGTCATAAATTATAGCTCCATACATTATCATTTTTATTTGTTGTATTTTTTATTTTTTCCCTTAAACCACCCGAGTAAAAAAGTTTTGATATAATCATATATTATTTTATGTAATTACATATAGTAACTTATAGTTAGATATGGCCACATATGCTTTTAAATTGAAGCATATAGACTTTTATATAGTCCTATATTAAATATTTTTTCCTCAAAGGTTTTAATATTGAGACATATGTGATTTTATATTATTACATACTGGCCTACATATAAGTGTATGTGCTATATATAAGTACACAATGTAATATATAAAAGATATAATTAGATATACGTTTATATATAATTTAGTATGACACTATACATAATAATATAAAACTATATATGGAGCCATTTAAGAAATATTATATAATAGGTGTTATATATGGTTATATATTGACGCATAAGAACCCATATATAACTTAGTATGGTTTCATATCTACAATATTTCATGATTTCTTTTATATATAACGATATAACGTTCTTTATAAAATCATTTTTAATTATATATCATCCCACATTAGCAATTTTTTCAAAGTGATTTTATATAAAAATATATGTATAAGGTCCTTTAAAATCGTATTGTATTAAATGTGGTTCCATATAAAAAAATGATTTTGAACTAGTTTTAGATTTAGTAATTACTAGGGATTGGCGCATGACACGATCGTGAGTGAAGTTATTCACAAGTGATCGTGAGTAATAATTACTATACCAAAGTAATTCGCGCGTGAGCGTGAGAATATATAATTCGTACGTGAGCGTGAGTAAGAATATATAACCCGTGCGTGATTCGTGTGTGAGTTTATTTTTTGCATCATATGTTTTTAGTAATTTTTACTGTTTTGCGTGAGAATTTTCTGATTGTGAGTAAATTTTTAATATACTCATGTCTGCGTGAGTAAGACACGAAATACTCGTGCGTGAGTAATTTGTTTTTGTTTAGGAGCGTGAGTCAAAATGGATAACGCGCCCATAAAATTAACAATACTGAAGCTTTAATATGGAATTCCCTATACTATAACGCACACTTGACTGATCTCTTATATCTTGGTTGTATATCACAATCCTATTAAGTTAAAAATTTCAGTGTTGTTAATCTTATTTTAAAATAACTAAAAACAATGAAAAATTTGTTCATGTTTAATGCACTGTCATGGTAAATCTGGATAAAAGTAATGGAAGATTTATCGAAATTATAGGATATCCAGTAGACCTGGGGGTTAATCATTACATTTTGTAATTATTAACACATTCATTTATACAATTACATGTAATTGTAATTGAAAAAAACTCAATTACAATTACAAATTATTTGTAATTGTAATTCAAAAAAGAACAATTACAAGTAATTTGTAATTTGAAAAATGTCAATTACATTTTTTGGGAAAATAAATAATGACAAAAAGCACAAGTTAGGGGTAAGCCCAACATGACGTATTCTTTTTATACGCATCCATCCATGCCTATGCAACCTATCCCAGTCAGATTTTTCTACAAAATTTTAACAAAAAACACTTTTTAATTCTAAATGTAATTGAAATCACTTTCAATTACAATTACTAGTAATTTGTAATCGAAAATTTTCAATTACAATTACTTGTAATTTCAATTACAAATTACAAGTAATTGTAATTGAAATCCCTCAGGTCTGATCTCCAGATATTGTATATCTTTTTTATTTAAAAATATAATTTTGTATATTGTTAGATATGGTCATATATATTATGGTAAAAATATAGGGTTAATATTTAGGTATAATTGTATCAAACTATGTCCACTTTTATAACATTTTATATAATTTTATACAAAAAGATATAATTTTATGAAATTGGATGAGGACAAAATTCGGATACAATTGTATCATATTGTATCGAATTGTATCAAATTGTACCAAATTGTATACAATTGTATACAATTCGATACAATATGATACAATAAGACGTTCTCATTTTTCGGATATAATTATATCTAATTACATAGAAGATTATATATAATTAAATATAACTTTATATGGCTCCATATCATTTTTTTTTACTTGGGCAATTAATATAACTTATTCTCATTTCTGATTTTTTTTTTATTTTTTATTTGTACTTGTAGTTGAAATTATTATTTCTCATTTACATATTTATATTATGTTTACTGTTGTCACTAGCACTTTCATTTATAAGACGTTAGTCTTGTTGTGCTAGGTTTGTTCAGTTTAATGAAAATAAAAATAAAATAAATAAAAATATCAATATTAAATCCCTAAAATAAGCCACATTTTTATTTAATTTGTAATTATAAACTAAAGTGTTGTCAGAATCATTAGTATATTCATACCTTAGATCTTTTACGGATTGAATAAAATGACAATTTTGATAAGCCATTTTGTAAAAGATTAGAATTAATGAAAAAATTAATTATTAAAATTGATTGTAATTCTATAAGGAATGTATTCAACATAAGAATGTATTCTATTTAATATTAAACTTTGGGAATGAAACATATAAATTAATTATAAAGGAATGATTTGATGGAATGATGTATATTCAATTTCTAAAGCTGAATTCGGTTTTGTGCAATTTAAGATAAAATTGCATATCCAAATTTCAGCGAAATATGTCAGAAGTTCTCAAGCAAAACTTCCAACTTAAGAAATATTTATGACAAGAATCCTTCTTAGCTCTGGCTATAAAACTGGTTCTTTTATTTCTTTTGAACTAGAAAAAATACTCTTGATGGCTCAGGAAATGATGAAGTAGAAAATTTGTTTTAAAAATGACATTTGTTTTTAATTTTTTTATATTGGAAAATTGATACTTCCAGCCGAAATGAGCCGAAAAAAATCGGCGGCGGCGGCGGCTGAGGCAAAAATGACCGGCGGCGGCGGCTTAAACGGCTCACGGCGGCTGCCTTGATTCTCTGCTGCTGATCTGTAGCACAACAAAATTAGTATAAATAATTAGTTGCAGCTACTAAATTTCAGTAAATTGTTGTAAGCCGTAATTTAAAATCTATGTGCTGAAATTAACAAAAAAAAGTGTACTAAAAAATAAAAAAAACTGTAAAATCTTATAAAAAAAAACTTTTTCTTTCGATTGTAACAAGCATATAACTTCATCGTACTTGAAATTTGGAGTCGAAATTGCAAACGGTTTTCCAGTTATTACCTTTTTATGCATTGGAGATACAATAAAATTTTCTGAGTGTTATTTCCAAACTTAGAATATATCAATAGTTACAAATATAAACTAAACAAGAAGTGTAAAAAATCAAAAAGAAAAAATTTTTTAAATTTATGAAATGTTTAATGGGTTAATAGAATCTGTATGAATATATTTTTTTATTAAAAACATGAAAATGTTTTGTGTAAAAGTACTATCGGATAATATAAATAAATACCACACTGCTTTAAAGAAATAAAAATAAACAAAAATACAATTTTTGAAACAAAATAAAAATTAATCTCTATATATGGGTGATATCAAAAAATGTGATAAAAACCGTGTAACCACCTAATTTCTAATGCATGGATTACATTTGAGTTACATATTTCGATATATATCAGCGCATTGTCACGTGTTTTACAAAATTTATAACAATCTGACCAATATTTGGTTAATACATAAAATTTGTGACCAATTTTGTAGGCCAAATGTAAACTCCGTAACAAGTAACTCATACGGTTTTTTAACTTAAGCTATTAATTATATTTTAATAACCAATAAAGCCAAACACTAACTGTAAGAATTTTTATGAAGAGGAAAAGTGCCGTTTTTAATAAAAATTAATACATTTTACAAACTTTTTCGTATATCTTAGCTATCACGACTTCAATTCTGTAACGATCTTTCGTCATAATTTTTGATAAAAATGCATATACCAGAATTTTGCTGTTATCTATTATTTATATTGCGAAAAGTATAATGTTATTTATACTCAAATGATCGTTGGACTGTAAGTAATCATCCAGTATAACACACTTGAAGCAGCATGTAACATTCTCGAGATGAAAATGGATGTCTTTAATAAGATTTGAAAAAATGTTGTAAACTCCGTTCCTAATTTTTACACCAAACTATTTAACGAGTAAGAAAAACAATGTCATATTTGGATTCACCTAATATTTATGCGTCAAAAGACGATTCAACTAATAATTTTGCGTCAAATCAAAAAAAAGTTATCAGTTTTTTACCCTAAGGTGCTGGAGCGAAAAACGATTGATTTTGCATTTCATTGGTTTTGAATCGATATTTCGAGGCATTACTGACATTAGTCTGACAAATTAAATTTGTTTCACACAATTTAAGAATTTTTTGATCGCGAAATGTTATGTTTTTAATATATTATTTTGTAACTGGGCAACCGCTTTTTGGAGCATTTAAAAGGACCAAAAATACAAAATTAAAAAAAAAAATAAAAAATTTTTTCGCGGAATGAATTGTATTTTTATTCGCGAAACCGCCAATTTGATAAACACAAATTATATATCATTGGAAAGCAAGTTGAAAACCCAAATGCTAAAAACTAATAAATTGGAGAAAATTCGTACGTAATTTTTTTTGTTATATCTTTTGCTTGCAGAAATGTAAACTCCGTTACTACAAAAAAAATTAAAATTGTGCAATAAAAGTTATTGCGACAACTTGTAGAAAAGATTTGTTGCAATTAGGTTTATAATGACTAAACTTACTGATTCCACTAAGAAAAAACGGAAATATTAACACTTTTTGCTTCTTACAAATTTGGCCCAAAAATTTATCACATTTTTTGTCATCCATATAAGAGAATAACGTGACTGACTGACTGACATCGCCCAGCCCAAACCGCTGAAGCTAGGAAGTTGAAATTTGGTGTGTAGGTTCCTCTTTCGGCGTAGACGTCCGCTGAGACGGGACTTTTGGAAATTCCTACCGGAACGGGCAAAAAGGGGGAAAGCCTCCCCCTTGACGGCCTGCCAAAACCCCTTCGGCTAGAAAGCTGACATTTAAGGTATGTGTTCCTTGGAGTAGGGGCTAACTTTTCTGGAAAGTACTTTCTAGAATTTTGGACAGGGACGTTGTAAAAATGGGGGTTAAAAAGGGGAAAAAGGCCCCCCTTGACGGCCTGCCCAAACCGCTGGAGGTAGGAAGTTGAAATTTGGTATAAAGGTTCCTCCACTATCGTGGACATCCACCAAGACGTGAAATTTTTACAGGGAGGGGCAAAAAGGGGAAAAATTCTCCTCCTTGAAGGCCTGCTCAAACCGCTGGAGCTATGAAGTTGAAATTTAGTATGTAGGTTCCTCGACCGGTGTAGACGTCCGTTGAGACGGCATTTTTGGAAATTCTTATCGGGAGGGGCAAAAAGGGGACAAAAAAAGTACATTTTTCCAAAAAAGTACCTTTTTCCAAGAAAAATACCTTTTTCCAAAAAGTACTTTTTTCCAATAAAAGGTACATTTTTTTAGAAAAAGGTACTTTATTTGGAAAAAGGTACCTTTTTCAGAAAAAAGCACCTTTTTCAAAAAAATACTTTTTTCCAAAAAAAGGTACCTTTTTCCAAATAAAGTACCTTTTTCTAAAAAAATGTACCTTTTCCAAAAAAAGCTACCCATTTCCAAAAAAAAGTACCTTCGTCAAAAAAACATACATTTTTCCAAAAAAAATAGCTTTTTCAAAAAAAGTACCTTTTCCAAAAAAAAAATACCTTTTTCCAAAAAAAATACATTTTTCCAAAAAAATACCTTTTTCAAAAAAAGTACTTTGTAAAAACAAAGTATCTTTTAAAAAAATGGTACTTTTTCCAAAAAAGTACCATTTAAAAAAATACCATTTACAAAAATATAATCTAAAAAAAAGTACTTTTTTTCCTCCCCCCACGGATATCTCCACTAAAACAAGGTTTCTTGATATTCGGCATAGACGTGCGTTAAGATGGGATTTTTGGAAATTCCTACCGGAACGGGCAAAAAGGGGAAAGTCTCCCCATAAACAGTCTCACAAATTGGAAAATTTCCTGCCCAAACCACTGGAGGTAAAAAGTTGAAATTTGGTATAAAGATTCTTCCAGTG
The DNA here is from genome assembly GCA_949987735.1 of Leucophora obtusa. Lineage (NCBI taxonomy): Eukaryota > Metazoa > Arthropoda > Insecta > Diptera > Anthomyiidae > Leucophora > Leucophora obtusa. Next base: position 88,066,739 of record OX465296.1, read on the forward strand.
CAGTAGACATCGACTAAGTTTATATTTTTGGAATTCCCTACAGGATATCCCAAAAGCAAATTCGGTATGTGAATTCCTCCTTCTGTGTAGGCGTCTGCTTAGACGGAATTTTTGAAATTCCTATCGGGAGGGGAAATAAGGGGAAAAGTCTCCTCTTTGACGGCCTGCCCAATCCCTTTTGGCAAACCTAAAATTTTAAATATGTATTCCTTGGAGTAGGACTAACTCACCGGCAACGTAATTTTTCTATTTTGGAAAAGGAACATAGTAAAAATGGTGGTTGAAAAGGAAAAATGTCCACAATAACGGCCTGCCCAAACCGCTGAGGCAATGAAGTTGAAATTTGGTATGAATGTTCCTCATCCATCGCAGATAGCCGCGAAGATGGAATTTTTGTAAATTCCTAAAGGGAGGGGCAAAAAGAAGAAAAGCCTCCCCTTGGCCTGTAAAAACCCCTTCGGCTAGAAACCGGAAATTTAAAATGTGGGTCCCTGGAGTAAGGGCTAACTTATTAGAAAGACACTTTTATGAATTTCGGACAGCGTCGTTATAAAATGGGGGCTCAAAAAGGGAAAGTGGCCCCTTAACGACCTGTCCAAACTGCTGGAACTAAGAAGCTGAAATTCGGTACTTAGGTTCCTCTTCCAGCCTAATTCCAACCGGGAGGGACAAAAAAAAGAAAATGTGTCCCCCTTGACAGCCTGCTCAAACTGCTGGAACTAGGAAGCTGAAATTCCCTGTCGATGGATTCTCGGAAATTCCTACCAAGAGGGGCACAAATAGTAAAAGTTGGCTAGAAACCTGAAATGTAAAACATATGCTCCTTGGAGTATGGGCTCACTTATCGGGAAGGTGCTTTTTGGAATTTCGGACAGGGACATTGCAAAAATGGGGATTAATGAAGCGAAAAGTGCCGCTTAAAGGCCTGCCCAAACCGCTGGAGGTAGGAAGTTGAAATTTGGTATTAAAGTTCCTCCTCTATTGTAGACATCCGCTAAGATGAGATTTTTGGAAATTTCCACAGGTAGGGTCAAAAACAGGAAAAGTCTCCCCCTTAACGGCCTGGCCAACTGCTGGAAATAAATAAATAAATAAATAAATAAATAAATAAATAAATAAATAAATAAATAAATAAATAAATAAATAAATAAATAAATAAATAAATAAATAAATAAATAAATAAATAAATAAATAAATAAATAAATAAATAAATAAATAAATAAATAAATAAATAAATAAATAAATAAATAAATAAATAAATAAATAAATAAATAAATAAATAAATAAATAAATAAATAAATAAATAAATAAATAAATAAATAAATAAATAAATAAATAAATAAATAAATAAATAAATAAATAAATAAATAAATAAATAAATAAATAAATAAATAAATAAATAAATAAATAAATAAATAAATAAATAAATAAATAAATAAATAAATAAATAAATAAATAAATAAATAAATAAATAAATAAATAAATAAATAAATAAATAAATAAATAAATAAATAAATAAATAAATAAATAAATAAATAAATAAATAAATAAATAAATAAATAAATAAATAAATAAATAAATAAATAAATAAATAAATAAATAAATAAATAAATAAATAAATAAATAAATAAATAAATAAATAAATAAATAAATAAATAAATAAATAAATAAATAAATAAATAAATAAATAAATAAATAAATAAATAAATAAATAAATAAATAAATAAATAAATAAATAAATAAATAAATAAATAAATAAATAAATAAATAAATAAATAAATAAATAAATAAATAAATAAATAAATAAATAAATAAATAAATAAATAAATAAATAAATAAATAAATAAATAAATAAATAAATAAATAAATAAATAAATAAATAAATAAATAAATAAATAAATAAATAAATAAATAAATAAATAAATAAATAAATAAATAAATAAATAAATAAATAAATAAATAAATAAATAAATAAATAAATAAATAAATAAATAAATAAATAAATAAATAAATAAATAAATAAATAAATAAATAAATAAATAAATAAATAAATAAATAAATAAATAAATAAATAAATAAATAAATAAATAAATAAATAAATAAATAAATAAATAAATAAATAAATAAATAAATAAATAAATAAATAAATAAATAATAAATAAATAAATAAATAAATAAATAAATAAATAAATAAATAAATAAATAAATAAATAAATAAATAATAAATAAATAAATAAATAAATAAATAAATAAATAAATAAATAAATAAATAAATAAATAAATAAATAAATAAATAAATAAATAAATAAATAAATAAATAAATAAATAAATAAATAAATAAATAAATAAATAAATAAATAAATAAATAAATAAATAAATAAATAAATAAATAAATAAATAAATAAATAAATAAATAAATAAATAAATAAATAAATAAATAAATAAATAAATAAATAAATAAATAAATAAATAAATAAATAAATAAATAAATAAATAAATAAATAAATAAATAAATAAATAAATAAA